>PVJI01008886.1:0-68407 GCA_004026765.1 Micronycteris hirsuta
GAAAAGTAAATGGTGTCGCCATAGTCGGCATCAATACTTTTAAGGAATTCCTGGAACTGGCGATGATTCAATCCCTTGGCTCTCATGCAATTCACAGTCTTGACGATTTGCATGATATTATCCATTTTTAAAGCTTTTGTGCATAAATTTTATTGATGGACTATGAAATGACACTTCATCAAATGCGAGTTTGAGGCAGCAATTGCCTCGTTTTCTGTTCATTTTACAGGCCCTTCTCTTTTCCCTGCCGTCGCCGGGACACCGTCAGTACCTCTACCAGATATGTTGACAATGGACAAAGAAAATCACTTTAACATATTTTTTACTGCTTTGTATAAATCTCTTGATTTAGTTGTGTCTTTTAATGGCACTAAAGAAGCCATTTCTTCAGTGACATTATATTTGTCATCACTATCTCTAATAAAAATGGCAAGTTGAGCCATATCTCCGGCTTCAGTGCTATCATCCATCACCAAAGCATAAAATTTAAAATTAGCAGCTGCCCTGGCTGGTGTGGCTCAATGGACTGAGTGCCAGCCTGCAAACCAAAGGATTAGTGGTTCAATTCCCAATCAGGGCACGTGCCTGGGTTGTGGGCCAGGTCCCCAGTTGGGGGCGTGCGAGAGGCAACCACACATTGATATTTCTCTTCTTGTCTTTCTCCCTCCCTTCCCCTCTCTCTAAAAAAAAGTAAATAAATAAAATCTTTTAAAATGTATCTTTTAAAAAATAAATAAAGTGAGCAGCTTTACTCTTCAAACTTTTTTCAATAGATTTTCTTATTTCTTTAGTTTGCTTGGCTGTAGTCTGGTGAGAAAAACTGATTTTAGAAATATCCCCCTTTTTTCAGGGCAAAATATATCTGCCATGCTTTCTATACATTGCTTAAAAAACTCACCATCAGTAAATGGTTTTGATTTTTTTGCTATTAAATATGCTACCACATAACTAGCTTTTATAATGGAATCTGCCCAAGTTGTAACTTTTTGAAAAAATTTTTGTCGAGAAGACAGACTCTTCTCCAGTTCCGATATTTTGTCCTTCCAACACAATCCTTTCCACACATTGAATTTGGCAACATGTTTTTGCATATCATGCCTTTTCAAATTACAGTCTTTGGGAACTTGTACAAACCCCCTACAAATTAGGCAGAGTGCCTTACTATTTGCCTCGACAAAAAAGTAGTCACCTGTCTACTTTTCATTGAGCAATCTTCCTTCCTCTGTAATTTTTCTTTTTTGGAGTTCTTTTTTCTTTTGAGATGCTTTTAGAAGCCATGTTGGGATTTAAAAAATAATAACAGATAAGGGACTTTATTTACTTTTATTATGAAAACTGACAGGAAAACAGAAAGCAACGTTTGGGCTCTTCCACAGCCCTCTCGGCTGCCGATGCAGGGCGAGGCGACAGGCGGTGTGTGAGGCACCACCAAGGTGTGGGAGTACCTTTAATAATCGATAAGAATGCTTACCTGACTTCTAAAGAACATTAAACACCTAACGTTGCAATGGGAGGTTGAGATATTACTGATAATCGCTGTCTCGCTGCATCACCGTGAGCATGTGTAACATCTGATGGGGTCAATTCCACTGTCTGCTCTTGGAAGGTGACATACCGGAAGCCAGGCATGCGTACAAACAGCAGGAGTGTATGTACGTTTGTTTTACATGACACGGCAACACGTAATCACGAAATAACTCATAATGTTTTAAGCAAATTTACAATTTTGTGTTGGGCCACATTCCTAGCCATCCTGGGCTGTGTGTGTCCGAGGGCTGGACACCTCTGCCCTCCACAGTAGCCTGCACCTGAATCCCGGCCTCCACACCTTAGTTGTGTGGCTTTGGACAATTTATTTAAAACTTTTGCACCTCACTTTTCTTGTGTAAAATGGAAACAACAGAACCTACATCACAGAACTATTAGGAGGGTGAGGCAGGATAGTGAGAAGCTAGGGAAATTCCCTGGCAAGTGGAATGGGGAAACTGAGACAGATGGCTGAACGAATTGTCAGAGCAATTTATAGCCAGATACAGAAGGTCACCTCCTTAGAGATAAAGCAGCAACACCAGGTGGGCAACGCCAGGACCACCTGCCATGACTAATGGCCCCCTGCCATGGTGCTGGCCAGACCACAACCCTAAAAGAGCACAGCTGGAAAACTGATGCGTACGTAGTCTGCTGAAACCCTCCCCTGAGACCTCCCCTAAGATTCTTGCCTGCAAGAGAGAGATACAGCCCCTCAAGACAAAGAACCCAGCACCTGTGCCTTTTCCTCCCCTCTCTTCCCCCACAGGTGTACATCCCCTAAACTCTAAGGGACCCCACGAGACTGGCAACCAGAGAAGCAATGGGCAGTGGCAGCCTATCCTGAACTAAACCCCTGACCCTGTCTGCAAGGCCCCCCTTTATTCTGACTTCCTAGTGACCTAGAGCCGACCGCCTCAGCTCCTTTCTTTCCTATAACATTCCTAGAGAACCAAAGCAGCTCCGCTGAGGGCTCTCCTGTTGCTTCCTCTCTGCTAAGCCCTTCCATGTTTCGCTGTCCCCGGCTTTAATAAACATATCCTCAAAGTCACCTGGATCCAAATTACGAAATCTTTCCTGCCCTAAATCGAGAATCCGCCTAACAGAACAGCACCTGGCATGTGGAAAGCCCTTGCAGCACACGAGTAGCCCTTAGTCTCATCATTTTGACCCATAATTCTCTTTGCCTTTTCCCCTAAGACACACAGCCCAGCAGCCTAACTGTGAGTGCCCACTTGCACCCCCTTGGCTTCATGATGTCTGACAGTGTCCAAAGGCAAAACGACAGGGCAAGTCTTCTCCTCAGATGTCTTCCTTGTTTTATGAGGGGGTGGGGATGGCAGGTCTTTCCAGAAACCCCTGTCTCGTTGACCAGAACAGCATTCCCCTCTGCTCCTAAACAAGTAACAAGCAGAGAGGAAAGCAATGGAATGCCCTAGTTACACAGCGCCTGAACAAATCCATCTTCTGTCAGGTTTGACCACTGCTTCTCAACTCCAGGTGCATCAGAATCACCTGGAGAGTTTGTTGAAACACAGATATCTGTGCCCCACCCCCCGCCTCCCAGGCTTGATTAGGTAGGTCTGTGGAGGGGTCAAGAATTTGCATTCTCACAAATTTCCAGATGCTGCTGCTGCAGATGGCTAGGAACCACACTTTGAGAATCTCTTGGCAGGGAAGAGGGATACATATCTGCACCAAAGATGTAAGCCAGTATCTGACTGCCCCGGGAGATGGAGATGGGGTGCGTGCAAACCCCAGCATGACCGTGACCATGTGAAGACCTCATAGAGATTTCTGCCAGATCTTCGGCTACATTCTCATGGCCACTGTCCTGCTTCTGCTGATTTCTTGCAGCTGTTGCCTTTGTTTCTGACCTGGAATTGAACCAAATGAGAGACAAGGGAGGGAGAATATTTCCCCCTGCTCCCAGAGCAACCGTGTGAGTGGGACTTTTACTAAAGACACAGCACACAATGGAAAGTAGCACAAGAGACATTCCTGTTCTCAAAAGCCCTGAGGCCGCCCGGACAAGGAGAAGGTTCTCACGTTCTCACAGCCCTTCACTCACACAGGGCCCAGCCACCGCCCTCCCTTCCACTCCTTTCCTCCTCTTACACACCCCTCCTTCCCTGGCTCCTTAAAGGAATCACTGAAGGTTTTGAGCCTCAGAGGCAGAGAACCTGCTGGCCAGGCGAGGTAACCCCTAAAAGACATCCAGAGGCACCAGTTGGCGGGACAGGGGGTTAGAAAACTCCAGGAAGACAGTATCTTTTAATGGAGTTTAATTTCATCGCCTCAGATTCTGGGAAAGTGACCATCAGTGAGGGTGCTTAGGGAGGCCCAGAGACAGTGGGGGGAGAGAGGACTCTCTTGGATGTCCACTTATTCTGAAATCTCAATTTCCAGCGCACCTGGAAGAGTCCAGAGGGAGGTGTTGGTATTTATAACGCTTCCTTCCCAGGAGAGTAGACCCTGCATTGCTAAATAAAAGGCCCTTTTGTTCCGAGGCCCCTCGTTGGGTTTGGCCCAGCAAAGGCAGCCTGGTAGGGAGTTGTGGAGGAGGGGCTGGGAAGGGCCAAACTGTGCTCACTGTTGTAGGTGTCAGGAGTGAGCACAGGAAGCCCCCAGGGTGAGGAGGTGTGGGGAAGCTGTAAGGAAGGAGGGAAGGTGGAACTGAGCCAGGGCAGCAGGGGCGGGGTGGGGAGTGGGTGAAGGATGAATGAGGACTTGGTGGCCACAGCACAGGGATGTCCCAGTGCCACTTGTAGTTGTGTGCTGAGCAGCACTGTGACTTCCAGAGACCCACACATCTTCAGTGAAATTCTGCTCACAGAGCAGCCTGCTATTCATGGTTTCTCAGGAGAAGAAATGGGCTGCATCCTACATCTGAGTCAATTCCAGGTCGGAAATAAAGGGAACAGCTGCTAGAATTCTGCAGAAGCAGGAAACCAGAGCCACAGGGTTGCAAACCTGAGAAAGGGCAGAGGTCTGGTGGAGGGTGAGGGATGGAGATGAGCTAACCTTAATCTCCATGAGCTGGAAACCCACAGCTAAACCTGGGTTCCGCCATTGCCATCAGGCTAGATGCCCCTGCTTTCCTGCTAAAGAAGTCTGTTTTGTTCAGGTGAGAGAGTGGAGGTAGGGGGGCATTATGATTGGTCAAAGATAATTATGTGTTTCCACTCCCCTCTGCTGTGATTGGGTTGGGGTAGGCATGTGACTCTGTTTTGGCCAATGAGACAGAAGGGGAAGCCTCCCTTGGGGCTTTTGGAAAGGACTTTCCCTCTGTAATACAAGGAGAGAGGGGATTTAGGGGAATCCCTTTCCCAGCTTTCTTTCATGAGATACTGTCTGTGGCAGAGCAGCTGAGCCATTAAAAGTGGAAGCTCCAGAATCAGGGTTAAAAGCATGCACCTGGCCCCAATTATCTCTGCGATCTTGAACAAGTTTCTTGAACTTTCTGTCTCATGTTCCTCATCTGCAAAATGAAAATAATAATAGCACTTTCCTCATAGGGTTGTTGTGAAGGTCAAATGAGTGAATACACCTAAAATGCTTAGACAGTTCTGGCACACGGTGAGCACCCGATACATGGTAGCTCTTATTATTTTTGTTCCCTATGGGTACGATGCTGTATCCACAGAGAACAAAGCCATCTTTCAGCCATGAAGTAGGGACCCTTGGCATGGAAGATGGAAAGACAGAAAGAAGAAAGAAGTATTGATTCAAAAACATTCTACCTCAAGACCTCTTAAGATAATAATAATCACTTCTCAGCCTTTTGACCAAGATCAAGTGTGAATACAATAAAACCCTCAACTTTTTAGGCAACTTTTAGTTGAGTATTGTTACTTGCAGCCTAAAGCATCCTAACCAACTGGTACATTTGCTTAATGACCAGTATTGATTTACAAGGAGAAAGAAAACTATCTAGTCCATGGGAACACTCATATTTATTGATGAGAATACTCACCAAGGAGACAAACTATAACACTGATTGCTGGTTAATCTCAAATATTTAGTTTCTCCTTTCTTTAATTAAAAAAAGTGCCATAGTTTAACTGGGCACATGCTGCCTAGCTAGAAACTATAAGTCCTTTTCAAGTAGGTGAAGCCATATGCCCAAGTCTGAGCCAAAGGAATGTGAACGGAAGTGATGTGTGCTACATCCAGGTTTGGCCCTTAAAAGGATTGGGCATGCCCTCCCCTCACTCTTCTCTCTTTTTGCTGGTGGGAAGATAGCAAGAGCTGGAACAATCACCTTGGATCCAGAGATAGAAGAGTCGTTTTGTGGGTGGGCATAGCAGACCCACCAGACCTGAACCACCTACTTCTCACCTCTTACATACAAGAAAAAGAAACAACTTCATTTAAATCACTGTATTTTTGGATTGCTCCCCCACTGCAGATCTCTATGAGGTTACAGAGTAACAGGTGGAAATAGTGGCACCGAAATACTGTTCTGTGGTTAGTACTGTGACCCTATGTATCAGTTAGCTATTGCTGCATAACAAAACACCCCAAAATTTAGGACTGAAGACAATGACTTGTTATTTCTTATGATTTGGTAGGTTGCTTGCCTTCTTATGCTGGCTTTTCCAGGGCTTGTTTGTGCAGCTGCATTCACTTGAAGGGCTGAGAGCTGGATTCATCTGGGACAGTAGGGATGGCTAGGCCTCCCTCTCCATGTGGTGTTACATCCTCGAGGAAGATAGTCTGAGCTAGGTTTACTCACATGGTGGTTCCATTAGAGTTTCAAAGAAAGTCCCAAAGGACAGCATTCATTCAATCTTTGTTTGTGTCATGATTGCTGATACTCTATTGGCCAAAATAAGTCACATGACCAAGCCAAGAATCAACATGGAAGGATGTAGATACCAGGAGGCTTGATTCACTGAGTCATTTGTGTAATAATCAACCTCGCCCTCTCATGCCCCATGAATTTTGGAAGCTCATTAAGGATAATTAGAAATCCTAGTGCAATGCTCATTAGGCCCATCTGCACAGGGACTAATTACCCCCTAGAAACAGGAAAAATTAAAATTCATTCCCTTATTTGGCTATCACCTAGCTTCAAAGAATTGTTTCAGGTTGTTTATGTAAATACAAAAGAGTTTTAAATGATAAAGTTAAAAAGAGTACTGGAGAGAATCAGAACAGAAGGAATGTGAAGGTAGGAAAAAAAGAGAAAGACGGAGCAGGAGGAGGGTCAGAACCAATGCGCATGGCCCAGGGGGCCGTGCTCCTGCCAGGAGAGGGCATGAGGGTCTCTAGAGAGCGCTGGGACAAGATCAAGGCATGGTCAGCGCTCACAGCGCCCTCAGCGGTCCTGGGATCTGTCTCCTGCTCCAACAGGGTTTGGACGGAACAGACAGAGGGATGTCGCTTTTTTCCAACTACCCTCCACCCTCTTTTCTAGTCACCACCTTTGCAGCCACCTCAGCCATCCTCAGCCTCCGAGACCAGCCAACACTGTTTTTGACCTTAATTCTTCATTTCCAGCAACCGTGAGCTCCCAAATTCATCAGAATTATTCCACCGAGGTGGAGGCTGCCATCAACCGCCTGGCCAACCTGCATCTGCAGGCCTCCCACACCTACCTCTCTCTGGGCTCCTATTTCGACCGGGACGATGTGGCTCTGCAGAGTGTGGGCCCCTTCTTCTGAGAGCTGGCTGAGGAGAAGCATGAGGGCACCGTGGAAGCCGCCTTGGCCTTGGAGGAGAACCTGACCCAGGCCCTTTTGGATTCGTGTGCCCTCGGTTCTGTCCGCACAGACCCCCTATCTCTGTGACTTCCTGGAGAACCACTTCCTGGATGAGGAGGTGAAACTCATCAAGAAGATGGGCGACCACCTGACCCTAATATCCGCAGGCTGGGCAGCCCCCGGGCTGGGGTGGGCGAGTATCTCTTCAAAAGGCTCACCCTCAAGCATGACTAGGAAGCCTTTGGAGCCCAGAGGCCTTTGAGGGGCCCCTCTACATTTCCCTGGTGTCTGGCTTTTGTCTGAGCCTCTCCCTGCAACCACTAGATACCCTTTTAACCACCCTGGAACCCTCTCCCAAGCATTGGACCAAATGGAAACAATGAAGTTTTTGCAGCAAAAAAAAAAAAAAAAAAGGAAAGAAAAAGAGAGGAAGGAAGGAAGGAAGGAAGGAAAGAAGGGAGGAAGGAAAGAAAGAAGGAAGGGGTCAGGGCAACCTTCCCCTATATTCCACTTCTGGCTGAGTCAGCTTTAGTCCCTGGCTGCCAAAAGTACCTTAACTGCTCCAGGCTGGCAGAGTGAGATGGGGTCAGAGTTAGTGGGTCTAGGGTCTCCCTATGATCCCAGACTGGGCTGTCCCTAAGAAATGGGGGCATCTAGCCAAAGGCTGAAGGTGCTATTGGAAGAGCTGTGGCAGGCTGGGACACATTTCATGCTGCCTCTGGTACTCGCTGCCAAGATGTAGAAAGCGAGAACAGTGACAAGCAAAGGGGAGGACAGCTGCTGAGGGGAAGTTAGCAGCGCCTGCACGGGCATTATCTCCATGCCTCTTCAGACGGAGCCCGCCACGGGATGGAAGAGATGCTTCAGCTGACTTAAATAGTTCTGGGAGGCAGGGAAATCTCAGCGATTGAGGTTCATATTTCTGAAGATTTACCTGAGGGCTGATGTGATAGGCAGCCCCCACTGTCCCCAGCAATCCCCACCTCCTGTTGATCAGGTCCTTGGATAGGCCCCTCCCACATTAAATAGAGCTGACCTGGGCGACCAATAGGATATGGCAGGAGAGATGGCAGGGGATTTTCGAGGCTGTGTCATTAACAACAGGGCTTCGGCCTCACTCTTCTGGGTGGGGAAGCCAGCACCACGTTGTGCGCCTACATAAGCAGCCCTATGGAGAGGCCCATGGGGTGAGGACTAAGGCTGCCTGCAAGCCATCAGCACCCACTGGCTCTCCACATGAGTAAGCCACCGTGGGAGCAGGGACTGCAGTCCTGACTGACATCCTGACCACAACTCCACGGGAAACCCCGAGTCAGAACCACTAGCTCACCTGCTCCTGGATTCTGATTCGCAGAAGCTGTGAGGGAATAAATGTTTGTTGAGGCTGAGTTGGGGGTGGTCAGTGGCCTAGCAATAGATAACCAGCAGCACTGGGGATGAGAATGTGCTGGACTTGGAATGTCTCTCCAGAAAGAAGTCACAAAGGGGATGACAGGATAAGACTCTGGCTGAGAGTCGCCTCAAGGGGACCATGGGTACCAACGGCAGCCCTGCAGACTCCCCCCCCCCCCGGCTTCCCCTATCCAGGTGATAAGAGGAAGGGGGTTCCTCTGCCAGTTGAGGGAAAAATCCCAAACCCTTGGAAACAGCTGCCAACTTCCATGTCCTCTTAGGGTACCTTCTGCTTCATCATCCTGAGGGCCAAAATAAATTTACAGCTCCTCTGATATTCAAAATACCAGGATTTCTGAGTGCCCATCCTAGGGGCCTTTTCTTCTCCTGAGATAAGTCCAAGGATCCCAGATTGTCTACCAATCCAAAGGAAGCCATCTTGATTAGATTTTCCTAGTAAAGGAAAAAAAAAACAAACCAGAAAATATGGTCTAGACCACAGAGGAGACCCAGTACCCAGCCGCACAGCCTTCCCCAAAGCAGAAGTTTCAGCAGTTTCTCAGAGCGTACCTGAGGAAGGGAAGTATCGCCTTCACAAAACTCCCAGGGACCCGTCCTAGGAATGACTCAGGGATGTCCCAATTTGCTAGAGCAACGAAACCCAGGACATTGGTGCAAGCTGTCCTGGACTGCTGAGTCAGGCTGCGTGCTTCCCGGGAAGGAAAGGGAGACTCCAGGTTGTGCTAATAGTGTGGGGACTTCTCCTGTCTGGACTTGCCATTTCCCTCAGGGAAAGGTAGGCTTCTGAGGGTTTATGATTCTCCTTCTCTTTTCTGCCTTCTAATTTTCCACGTGCTTTTCACCCCACCGTGCCTACTTCATCCCCAGCATGTCTTGCTGCCTGCAGACCCAAGGTTCTCGGGATCCACTTCCCAAGTAGTCCCACTCTTTTCTCTCGAAGATTCCTCTTTCTGGAAAATGCTGATGGGCTTGGCAACAGCACTGTCATCTGGTGACCTCTGTCCTCCTGATGTCACAGCATTGTGTAGGGACAGGGACTCTCACCCAACCTCACTCCCCACCTCCCAGGATGGGAGGAAGGTTTTCTTTCATAGGCCTGGACCTGGCATACAGGGAAGGGCCAAGGAGCCGGGGTAGGGCCCTCCTGGGAACCTCTGCCCAGTCCCCAGTGGGACAAATGCACCCTTGGGTGGCCCCGCACCACAGCCCCCATTACTGCTCTTGTGGCCCAGCCCAGACCTTACTACCACAATGGCTTTTAGGACCTGCCTGCCCATCTCCATCCCTGGGCCAGCTGTCCCTGTCCCAGCAGGGGTCTCAGCTGAA
Organism: Micronycteris hirsuta; assembly: GCA_004026765.1. Taxonomy (NCBI): domain Eukaryota; kingdom Metazoa; phylum Chordata; class Mammalia; order Chiroptera; family Phyllostomidae; genus Micronycteris; species Micronycteris hirsuta. The sequence continues at coordinate 9,975 of PVJI01008886.1, forward strand.
GAGGGAAGTGAGATCACTCCAGAGAGCCTTGTCTGCTGAGCTGGGGTGGGACTGAGTTTGTAGTTATTCCCAGTGTATTCTGGAGAACTTTCTGGGAAGAGCTGGGGATGTGCTTTATGCTCCAGGCCTCTGTGAGTGTGAGCTCATAGGAAGGCCAGAGCAACGGTGAGGTCCAGGGGGGCCACCTCAGCCATCCTCGGCCTCAGCATTGCCAGGGTACAGCCAAGAGGGGTGGAGGCATGGCCTTCCCACCTGGGACATGAGAATAATAAGGAGATTATAGAAGTAATGCCTTTAGTCAGCCTCTGATGAGGTGAATTTTCTAAAGGGAGCCGACACACTGGTAGGCAGGGCAGGCTTGGGGTGCAGTGAGACCCTGAGATTTCAAAATTCAGCCCTGAGAGGTGGCTCCGAGTCCTGGCAGCAAAGCTAGGCAAGCAAAGACAAGGACTGATTTTCTGACGCTCATAAATCTGTCTAGAGACCCTCAGGAACATGATTTGTGTGCCTGGCCACGTTCGTCAAATGAAAAAGTGACTGAATAGGTGAATGACTGAGTTCACAGTTCTAGGTGAAATCACTCGGGGAAATGGCACTGTGAAATTCTGAAATCATAAAATCTGACTCCTAGAGGTCAGCAAAGGTGGAAAACTGGGAGCTGCCCCTCAGCTCCCAGCCCCAGAATTCCCTGTGGTGCAGCTGAGATTTGCCTCAGCGCCACCTGCTGGCAGGCACTGATGCTGGCCAACTCCTACTAGAGTTGGGAATCTGTCACCTGGATGGCAGAAGAGATGATGACAGAATGGGGACCAGTCTGTCTCCAGGAACAGCTTTTAACTGACTTGTTCTGAGGTCCAGTCAAGAATACAGCAAAACCTTGTAAAAGGCAAAAGAGATTAGCATGTTTCCTTTCAGAGGAGGGCTGGATGTCAGCTAGGTGTCCTCTGATGATGGTTTGGTTCTTTAAGGGTGAGACTGATTACCTCTGACTGACTTTATAGCTCTATAGGAACAGAGGTAACTTGTTCAAAACAAAACACAATGCAAGTGATTCCTGTTCCTACCAGCGGCAAGGGATTTTGTCCAGCAGAGAATGCAAACACCTGAAGCCAAAGTCTCATTCGAACCATTTTCAACGACTTGCTGATTCCTTGTCAATAAATGAGCTGAAGAAAATCTTTGACGTGTATTTACTTTTTTATTTGTATGAGGGTCAAAATTTTACTGTTTTTAAAAAAATTGACTTGAGAGAGAGAGAGAGAGAGACATCAATCCACTTATCTCTGCATTCATTGGGTGATCCTTGTATGTGCTCTTACTGGGGACCTACCAAGCAATGCTGGTGTATCAAGACAATGCTCTAAACAGCTGAGCTACCTGGCCAGGGCCAAGATTTTACCTTTTTAAAAATTATACTTGAGCAGATTCTTAGTCCCCAAGGAATCTACATTCTCTCACACCTTCCTTCCCTTCCTGCCCCTCACCTGTTCAGGTGGCACCAGCAACAGCATCCTCTGGGTCACCACTGTGCCAGCACAGACTTTGAGGTCACGCTGCCCTGCAGCCTCTTCCTCCAGACCTCCAGCTCCCGAAGATGGGGGTCAGGTCTGATTCTCACCGGACCTGCAGAGCTCGGTCGATGCTGTTGAATGAGTTGATGAGTATAGTTAGTGTGAACCACACTTCACTGCTGAGGAAGGAGCCTGATAAATAGGAAGCCAGGTACACACGGGACATAACACTTCTTCTTTTTTTTTTACCTTATTTTTATTTTACTGAATCTATTGGGGTGACAATGGTTAATAAAACCACACAGGTTTCCAGTGCACAACTCATAAAACATCACCTGCCTGTGTCGTGCGCTCACCACCCAGTCAAGACTCTCTCAGTGCCCTTTTGCCCACTTCCGTCTCTTCCCACCCCCAGGACGGAACACTTCTGAGTCTCAGCTTCCACATCTGTGTTGAGCATACAGATGGGAAAAGAAGTCTTAAGTAACTGCTGCATGTCTTTGATATCCCCTGTTTAAATACTTTCTAGTCCTGCCTCTCAGCACACTCCCAGGATGCTACAAACCGGAACAGAGTCATTTCCTCTGGCTCCCCACCCCGCCAGGCCCACAGAAAGTGTCCAGTTAATTCTCTCTGCCTTGTTATTGAAGGAGAAGGGAAAGGGGAGGGGTTGCTTGAGGGGCTGCGGCACACCTTACAGGGTGGACAAGAAGCGGGATCTACTTAGCAGGGACCTTGGGCACAAATGCTGGGGGAGCTGAAGGGAAAGGCAGGGGTACCTGAAAACGAACAGAGAAACTCCAAGAGAAAAACCAAGGGGGGAGAGAGAGGCTGGAAAAGTCTGGACTTCAAGTAGCTGCAAGTCCCCACCCCAGCCCCAACCCATCCGGAGTCTCGGGAGTCCAACTCTTTCTCTCACTGCTAAAGTTTCAACAGCTAAGAATCGCCGACTCCTTAATAACTGGGATTGGGGCGCCACCTCGTGGCCATTTTCAAAACTGCCTGCCTCAGCTGAGCGGTGTCCAGATGCCCAACTCTTTCAACGTTCCTGGCCTCCTCATCCTCTTCATCCTTAACTTCTCCCTTCCATTTATTGAACACTGACTATATGTGATGCTCTATGCTCAGCCCTTTTTAGGACTTTAGCATATCTAGCCCTTGGTAATACTTAATTCCATTTTACAGATGAGGCTGAAGCCCAGAGAGGTGAAGGAGTTTTCCTAGGACTGAGTGGCCAGGAAGGTGATCAGAGGAGCTGTTCTCTGTACAGGAGAGGGACTGTGAGGGAGTCGGTCCTGCCTCATAACAGCTGTTAGCCTTGGGGCCTTTCAGCTCTATTCCAATGTGGTTTTGGTGCCAACTCTTTGCCAGACCCTATATTGGCACTTGGAACTCCTGTAACCCTCTGTCTGGGTCCCTATTAGTCCCCCGCACGGTGCTGATCGCTGTCCATATAGCCTAATTCACTCAAGTGTCGATCTCCCACCATGACTGTGGACTTCATGAGAGCAGGGGCCTAGTCTGTTTTTGGGGGGTTTTTTTAAGAATATTTTATTTATTTATTTTTAGAGAGAGGGGAAGGGAAGGAGAGAGAAAGGGAGAAAAGCATCGATTTGAGAGACACACATTGATCAGTTGCCTCTCTTATGCACCCCAACCAGGAACCAAACCTCCAAGCAGGCATGTGCCCTGACTGGGAATCGAACCGTCAAACTTTCACTTTGCAGGACGACACCCAACCATCTGAGCCACACCAGTCAGGACCCTAGTCAGTTCTCTTCACTGCTGTGTCTTCAGAGCTCAAAATTGATCTCAGAACGCAGAATAGGTGCTCAATAAACATTTGTGAATGAACTAATAAGTCAATGATAAGAGATTTAAAATGCAAACTTGTCCTGCTCCCGAGGTGCTGACAGCCTAATTAGACGGGCAGATGGGTAAAAGGCAGAAGTGGTTCTTGCCCACCCAACCTGCCACCCCCATCTTCCCTCAGTGCTTGGCCAGAGGGAACTACAGGAGCTTCGGGAGCCCAGAGGAGGCACGAGACCTGGCCCGGGCCTCACGACAGGCTTCCTGGGAAGGACAAAGCAGCAGAGCTAAGACCTATAAAGGAAAGAAGGGGAAAGACCCTCCAGGTAGAGGCCACAGCAATGAATAAGTGCCTGGCGAGGAGAACCTGGGGGGTGTGCACATGAATTCTAAGCCTCAAGGACAAACATAAGGGGAGAAAGAGAGGTCTGCAGGGAACTCATCAAGTGGGGCCATCAGAAAAATCCCTCCCTTAACTCTGCCTCCAATTCCTCACTGACGGAAGGGGAATAGGAACGGAGTGAGACTCAGGCCCTGGCACACAGTAACTGTGAGGTCTCCCCACTGCTCGATGACCCTGAGGAGTCTGACCCACCAGGGGCATGGGGCCCCAGAACCCAAGGGGAAAATAGCCTGAGACCCAGTGCTCGGGGGGCGGCGAGGAACTACAGCATCCAGCTGGTTTAAATCAGCACCTCTGAGAATGGCAGCACCAGGAGACCCCTTGAGGTCCAAACATCCAAACCCCCTGAGATGGCAGAGCTTCACCCTACAATGCATGGGAGCCAGGTCAAAGAACTGGGGTGAGCCTCACATAGAAGGCATAGGACAGGGACTTGGACACAGCCAGTGATTCATCCTTTCCTCCGGCAGCTACGTAATAGAATGTTTATTAAGCAGCTACTATGTTCCAGCTGTCAGAAGTCCTGGGAACACCTCAAATAAACCAATATAGTGTGCGATTGTGTGTGTGGGGGGGTATATGAGATGTTGGAAATTCCTTCTAGGAAGAAAAAATAAAGATAAGAAGGAAAATAGGGAATGTGGGAATGGCTTGCAATTCTAAACAGGATGGTAAGGAAAGACGTCCCGAGAAGGGACCTCTGAACAGAGACAGAAGGTGTGGGGGGAATAAGCCAGGAGGCTAGCTGAGGGAGGATGTCCCAGCCCAGGGAAGGCAATCGCAAACGCCCTGGAGTGAGACCGCGCCTGCTGCGGTTCACCCAGCAATGAAGAAGTCCGAGGGGGGCTGGGAGGAGGGAGCCTGATGACGCAGGGCCTTGTGAGCCGCTGGGATGCCCAGATGAGGTACAACTCCTAGTGACAAAGGTGCGCGACGGGAGAGAAGCACGGAGCCTCTCATTAGGCAACTCTAAACTTGTGCCTCATTAGCCGACCACACCTCCCACAGTGCACCGTGAATTAATATTTTCTATAAATCCTGTAATTATCCTGTGAATAGTACAATTATATTGCATTGTGTTTGTGTGTGTTAAAAGCATTCATTTGTTAAATGTAAACATTTAAAATATAACATGTATTACGCAGCCGTTTTTACTTTTTCATTTAATAAACTGGAAGCATTAAAATTTGAAGCAGACGGGGCTTTTCTTGACGTCCAAGAGTTTCCTGGAGGCAGGTCTGCACTCACACTCACCCGCACCCTCATGTACACACACTCACACTCACTCGCCAACAGTGCCCAGCCCAAAGCCAGGGCTGGAAGGCAGAGACCTGTGCAGCTGCCGCCCCAGGGCGGCAGGGGGGACAGATCCCTGCAGTGTCTCCCACTACCTCCGCCTCACCTGACCTCGCCCTGGGCAGCTTACAGAAAGTGTCCTCATGGGACTTTGATACAAAATAGGCAAGAATTAGTGTGTCTATTTTACAGATGGCTACATGGAGGCTCTGAGAGGACCTGCTCAAAGTGGCTGAGGAGGGAGCAGGGAGTCTGGAGAAGGTGAGGTGGATATAGGGGAGATTTTGAAGTTTAAAGGCGAGGAGAAGAGCAGGAGAGTATCCTTGCTAGCTCTCGGGTGGGTCATGACCTCGGACAGACCTGGGTTTGAATCCCAGCCCCACCGCTTATTTACTGTGGGTAAATTCCTTGAACTCCCTGAACCTTGGTTTCCAAATCTCTACGATGGGAATAATGACAGTGCCGTGTGATTTTGTTCTGCAGAGTAAGTGAAGTAGCACGGGTGAAACAGCTGTTGTTTTTATTATTTCAGTCTTGCCAAGTCCTGCGGGTAGAGGTGCGGTGGGAGAGGGTGGGGAGGAGGCTGTTCAGATTACACCCCACCCAGCACAGTCACGCAGCGGCCAGACTCACGCTGTGCCGCTTCCTCTGCTGCATGGACAGCAGTGATTGTACAATTATCACAGTCCCACGTTCCCATCACCCCCTGCTTTACGGTCTACAAAATGCTGTCACTCACGCATTCAACATTTACCGAGTGCCTCCTGGATAAACCAACACAGTGCTGGGTCCTGGCAACTCCTGGCACTGTCCCTGCACCCACAGAGCGCACACCAAGTAGCTGATCATACAAATAAAGATGTAGTTGGGTTAAGGGCTAGGAGAGAAAATTGTAGGGAGTCCAGGAGAGAACATCACAAGGGCCCCAGTGCAACCCCCACAAAACCATACAGCAGCAGCCAAGGATAACTCCCACCCCCACTGTCTGGGGTGGAGACGCTAGATCTCAGGACAGGGCAGTCACTGGCCCAAGGGCACCGACGAGGTGGCGTGAAGGACCCAGGAGACCAGCACATCCAGCTGATTCCTTCTCCCACCCACACTGGCCCAGGGGGAGGAGAGCTCTGCCAAAGGACCCCCCTGGAGTGAGGCCTTCGGGAGCTGCCAGGAAAGAGAAAGAGGCCTTTGTGGAGAGGCCTTCACATCTGCTTTGTGTCTCCTGAGGGGTGGGGGGCTGGCTCAGGCCCTGGGTCCGAAGCTTGGCCACGTGGGCCTACCCTTCAGGCATAGCTGTTCCAAGCTTGGGCTGCAGGGGGCCAGGCTATGAGTTGGTGGGGAGGGCTGTTCCCCAGGGGAGGCTGTGCCAGGCAGGCGTGGCAACATGTCCGCCTTGAGGCAGGGCAGGCTGGAGGCTACACCGACTGAGTTGGGTTTGTTGAGCTACCGTTTGGTAATAAGCCCGGAGTCTCCGGGCTCTGCTTTGCTACTTGCAAAGCCCTTACACAGCCCCTATTTCTTTTGATTCTCACCAAAATCCTGGCAGGAGAGGAAAAGGCACTGGGCATGGAGCTGGAAGACCACAGGTCAAGTCTTACTTAGTACCACGTCTCTTTCATTCAGTCATTCAACAAACATTCACAAAGCAGTTACAATGTGCTGGGCACTCGGCTAAGCGCAGTGAGCAAGAACAGACCGACCAAGGGCTCTTCTTTACAGAAAGTAATCACGTAATCACATAAAAGCCAGGGTTTCGATTCACAGGCGTTATCCTTGTGGCATCTCTCCACGTCTCAGACAACCCATACATTTGCCCTGTTGGCCCTACCCTGTCCACCCCGAGTCCAACCACGTCTCGCCCTCCACACTGCCCCCTTCCCCAGGCCATCGCCACCTCTTGTCAGTGTTGTCACATTATCCTGTGAATGAGGCCTCCAGCTTCCCCCCTGCCAGAGGGAGCTCCCTAACCACCGTCCCTCCAAACCCCTCATCAGCTTCCAATCAGAATAAAACCCACATTCTTCCCAGGGATTTACCAGGCCCTGCATGACTGGGGGCCTGTTAGCCCTCTGGCTTTACCTCCTGTCACCCCAGCCCCCATTTTTTCCATTCAGAACGCACCCTTGTATGTCAAGTTCAAGGGCCTCAGGGCCCTTTCCACTTGCTGTTCTCTCTGCCTGGAATGTTCCACACCCAGATGTTTCTCTATGGCTTCCCCTCTGTTCAAACGTTACCGGATTCTGTGCCCCTTCCTTCTGTCCTTTGTCCTGCTTTGCTTTCTTCCAGAGCATGGATCAGTACCTCACCTTTTACTGTCTGTGTCTGTTCCCTGTTCCCCGCCCCCTCCCCAGGGCAGGGTTCTGTCATTGATCACTGCCGTGTCAGTGCCTGGAGCGTCCCTGGTCTGTCGTAGGGGGTTAGGATGTGCTGAACAAACAAATGAAGTCAATTATGAAGTGGGACAAGGGCTAAGAAGGAAAAATACAGGAAACCTACAGATGAGGGAACAGGAGGCCTCACCTAATTGGTGGCAGAGTCAGAAATGGTTCCTGGAAGGGCTGGAATGCCCTTCAGAGTTAACCCAAACGTAGGCCTTTGAACCTCCCCATTGACCCACGACCTTGTCCCTGAGAAAAGGACGTTGGAGCTGAGATCTGAAGGAGGCGAAGGAGCTGACTGACACATGGGCCAGAGCACTTGGTTTGAAAGCTGGGAGGCAGAGAAAACTTCCTGCCATTGGAGGAGCTCAGAGGAGGTGAGGAGGGCTGGTGGGTAGTGAGTTGGGTCACAGGGCTGGGGAGTTCAGTTTATCCTAAAAACAATGGGAAGCCCGGAAGAGCTTTAAGCTGGGGAGTGGCTGGATCAGCTTTGAGTTTCATGAAGATCGTTCAGGCTGCCCTACAGAGAAGGCGCTGCAAGAGGCAGAAGAGGACTGAGGGAAGCACCTGGGGAGCTGTGGTGATTCATGAGCAAGTTGATGCTTGGCCTTGGTCTATCCCGCAGGGCGCTGGGCGCTGGGTGCTGAGACAGCCCTTCATGTTGGCCCAAACTGAGGCACGAAGGCCAGATGTTTGAGACCCCCAGTGACCTGTCACTAAATACAGGCTGCCCCCAGGGAAGGGACATAATCTTGTAGCTTCTGGGGAAATGAGTGCCCCTGTTCTGCAGGGGTCTCTGGGTGAGGCATCCTAGCAACCATGAGCAGCCGCTTCACAGGACCCCCCAGAGGGGCCCTCTTCACCCCAGCTTAACGGTGGAAAATCTAGACTTATTACAAAGCTCTTTCCCACCCGCTGTATTTGTGGGAACTTCAGCGGTGGTTATATCTGTACCAGAACCCTTGTGGTCAGCCCCAGCTCTGGGTCTACTCAGCCTGCTATGCAGTAAGCGCTCACCACCTGTTAGATGGCTGGGATAGTGTGGAGGGAAGAGAAAGAAGGGGATTTAGGAACATTTCCAGCTTTCCTTGTGATTCGGGACCCTGGCTAAAGTGGAGGCCAAATTGGAGAGAAGAGATATAGTGGGTTTGGGACACACCGAGACCGTTGTGTGACTAAGATGTCAAGGCCCTGGGGTTTGGTGCCAGCTCCTCAAGGACACCCGCCATGAGGATTGCAGTGGGGGAGGGGAGCATGGGTGGAGTGGAGTCTCAGAATCCAGGGAGCAGCGATGATGTCAGATGCCAAGAGGACAAAGGGAATGGGGACTGAGAAGAGAGGGCCCAGAAAATGTAGCAGGGCCTGGGTGAGGATGCAGAAACTTGCGAGGGGGAGTTGGTGATGGGCCTGGAGTTCAGTGAGGATATGAGAGGTCCCCCTGGTACAGTCATGGAGGGAGAGGTGGGGAAAGCAAGGCCCTCCAGAGAGCAGCTAACAGGGAGGCCTGCCCCCGCGCCCCAATTCCACTCTCTCAGAGCTCAGGGTCAAGGCCCCTCTCTCCTCCACCACATCTCCTGCGGTCCCCTGAGACAAGGTATCCTAGCTGAGGGGGTCCCTCCCTGGGAACTGTTGCCTCAGCCCAAATTCAAGTCAATAGGAAAATCTTTCTAGCTGGGAGGGATGGGAGGCCCTGGATAAGGTGAATGGGGTCATTTCTGTCCCAAGACAAGGGGCTGAACACAGTGATTTCTGGGGGCCCCTTTCTAATTGCTGGACACAAAGAGCAGAGTCTTCTCCAAACTGAATGCGGAAGGGAGGGGACATTTTTAGAATGGGACAGGGGTGGGGGGGGATGAAGCACTTGCCGCCAGAGAGCATCAAGGTCAAGAGCTCAGACTCGTGCTAGACTCCCTGTGTTAAAATCCCAGCTCCAGCTCCGTCTGTGTAACCTTGGGTAAGCTACTTAACCTCTCTGTGCCTCTGTTTCCTCCTCTGTAAAATGGGAGCAATCGTAGTACCTGTCCACCTCTTAGGGCTCTCATGAAGAGGCAGTTCGTGACCTGAAATGTGTGACGTGCTCAGAACAGTGCCTGGCACAGCGTGAGGATTATACAGGGTGGGGCAAGGGCGGGTTTACAGTTTGTATGGAAAATAATACAATCATTCATAAATAATAATAGAAAAATAAATTCTGTTTTGTGTACTCACAACTGTAAACCTACTTTTGCCCCACCCTACGTAAGTGTTTGATAAAATAAACAAAAGATGTTGGTGACTTCCATTTGAGAGCCTCCTGGGCGCTGGGTGCTGTGCCAGGGTGCTGGAGCTCAGCAAGGGTATGAGAGGTCCCCCTGGTACAGCCCCCCTGGTACATGAGGGATTGGGGGGGAACAAGGCCCTCTTGTTAGAGGTATTTACGTTACCTCTAATCCCCACATCCCTCTATAAGATAGTTCTTATAGTTCCCATTTTACAGATGAAGAAACCGAGACCCACAATGGTGAAGCCATTTGTCTAAGTTGGCCTAGGCAGACTCTACCAGCCCTCTTTACTACCCTAGGTTGCTTTTCTCTACCACAAAGGCAGGAGGAGGAACGAAATGGCTTCCCACAGGCCTGTCTTGGCCCTTCCCGCCCACTCTCACAGCCGAAGACCCCTCCAGGGTACAAACTGTCCCGGGTTCACCAGAGCCTGGGCAGATTTCCTAGTCGAGCAATGTAACTGACAGCTCAGAACTGCGACCATCTCATTAAGCAATTAGCTCTGGGAGCTCCAAACCACGGAAGTGACCTCACTGGTCACTTGACACCGCCCTGTCACTGGGGCTGGAGGCAATGGGGGTAATCATGGCAGTGGTGGTAATGACATTGGCGGTTGTCAAGTGACAGAAAAGAGACGGCTCTGTCAGATCTTGATGTTGGTGGAGGAGGTGATGAGGCTGGTAATTGACTAGGTGGTAGTTAAGGTGATGACTAATGGTGGCGGCAGATCCTAGCGTTGATGGAGAGGTGACAGTGGCGATGATGACCCTGTGGCTGGGCACTCAGCCTCCATTCCACCCTCTAAGATGGGGAGGCTGGAAAGCCAGCAATACATTCCCGCACCTCGCAGCGTTTGCGTGTGGAACATGCAAATGACATTCACTCAAGCAAGATCCGAGCTGAAGTGAGACTCTTGCTTCTGTGCTACAGCTTTCTCATTTATTAAACAGCAATACACAGGACAGAGCCTGCCACATAATAAGCACTTTGTAAATGTTGATTATTGTTGCTGTTTTTTAAAATTTCCTCAATTGTTTCTTGCCCCCTTTTGGCTGTTTCTGCCCGCCAGCAAGGCTGCAGTATGCCGCAGCTTTCTGCTGTCGGGTCTCCAGCTTCCAGCTGGCCCAGAGGCAGTGGTGGTGGGGAAAGTGGTGGGAGCAGCTTCTTAAATGCAGCCTCCTGGTCCCTGGGTTGAAGCTTCTTGAATTCACAGCTCCTGCAGAGGTGGTGGTTCTCCAGGTGGGTCAGTCGTGTACAGTCATTCCTAGAGGCTCAGCGAGCCAAGCCTCTCCCACGACCTATGGCATACCTTTCTGCTAAAAATACCAGGGGAGGGTTTCTGTTTCCTGCTCTGAACCCTGACAAATTCAGACTGACAGCCTGGTGGTTAAGGCTGTTGATACTTGAGGTGACACGTGTGGTGACTGGTGAGGCTACGGGGATAGTTCGGTGGGCGCCGGATCTCGGGACTGATGGAAATGGCAGTAACGACAATGTCTGGTGGTGGAGGCAGGCGGTCACAAGAGGTCTCGGGTGCGTGCAATGGAATCTGACTCTGGCTGGCTTATGAAGAAAAGGATGATGTTGGGGAGCTGATGATGGATGCAAAGCCCAGAGGTCCTGGCTCAGATAAAGAGCAGGAACAAAGGAAGTGGCAGCATTGGACCAACCAAGCCCCACGTCAAGACACCCGGACACAACTGCCACCACCAGACACCACATTGCTACTAAAGATCACCTTTCTGAGCAAATTCCAAACCCTCCCGTCTTTGCATCGCTCACTCAAGATTCCAAGTCCTGGGCTGGAGCATCCACTCGGCCCAGCCCCGGTTACGTGACCCTGTCCTGTCTGCCAAAGAGGGGGAGGAAGGGTCTGCGGCCCCTCCCAGCATCAGTAGCAAGCAGTGGGGCCTTGATGTCCATCAAGACTCACACAGTTGGGGGGTTTCCCCTAAAAAGAAGTGGGGTTTGGATGCAGGTCAGCCCCAAATCAACTAAAGTCCACTTAGTGAGGAAGCCTGGTGGTGATGATGGAATAAAGAAGCTGAAGGAGATGCTGTCTTCTTCATTAAAACAAAACTAAGTTTGGGGGCAGCAGAGCCTTTCAACCCCGGCAAGACCCAAAGCTCCTTGCGGTCACCCAGGGGCTTCTGCTGTCACCGCCACTGGCGCCCCTGTGGACCGTCGTTCATACTCTGGCCAAGAGCAGATGGGACCCTGACCCTTTCCCGTACAGCCCAGTGTAGAGCGGGGACCAGGACAGTCAGGTGAGATGCTATCAGTGGTCCAGGGACAACAAAGAGGAAAGAAGCACAGACATCTTTTCATTTATTCCCCGCCCACTTGTTTGGCCCCAAGCAGGTGCCCATTAGAGCAGAGAGTGAGGGCCCTCCCCACGGAGCTTACAATCTACGGGGGAAGACAGACTAGTAACACGCACGTAGACAAGGTAAGCGGGGCTGGAAACACAAGGAGAATACGATGGAGAGGGACTAGAGGACTCAGCTCTTCGAGCCAAAGCTGGAAGGGGAGCGGCCAGTTGCACATGCGGGCTTCTGGGGCAGGAGATGTGGGCTCCCAGTCCCTGGGGCAGGGACGAGCTTGTCGTGCTCGTGGAGCAGAGAAGTGGATGGGGTAGCTGCGGTCTACGGAGCCCAGGTGAAGAAGTGGCATTTGCCTCACCAATAAGGACTGTCCTTTGATAAGAGGAACTTGTCCTCAGGCGTGAATCAGGAAGGAGAAGACAGGCACAGTGCAGACACGTGTACAGATTCGGGGGTGGTAAGGCAAGGGCTTCCCCCACGCTGGTCTCCTGTGTCCTCAGCTAGGTCATTGCTGCATAGGGGGAGGGGGAGAGTGGCAGGACATGTGTCCATTGGGCCACGGGTCCCCGGACCAGTACCGGTCCAGGCCTGTTAGGAACCTGGCTGCACAGCAGAAGGTGAGCTTGAATATAATGCCCTTGAATCATCCCGAAACCATCCCCGCCCCCTCCTGGTCTATGGAAAAATTGTCTTCCATGAAACCGGTCCCTGGTGCCAAAAAAGTTGAGGACTGCTGCATTAGGCCATGTCAGCTTCCTGGTGTCCTGGATAGTCATGACACAGCCCTGAGAAGCCCAGGCCCTGCATGGCCCCCGTGCTCCTGGGTACCTCCTGGCAGTTTCCCCAGGGGGATAGCAGTACTTCCTGGACTGATGCCTCCCTGGTCACTGAGAAGAGACCAGTGGTAGCAACTGAAGCCTCAGTCATCACAAGCAGAAGGTCAAGTACAGCCACAATCATAGTCCCCATCACCTTCATACCAACAGGCACAAGGATGGGATAGGAAATCCTCAACGGCACCCTGACCGTGAGAGTTGGCAGGTCCCCAGTCCCCTCCTGGGCCTGTGGAAAGCAATGGGACTGTCTTGGGTCGGTCAGGTCAGATCGGGTGGCCCTTCCTACCAGCTTGCAAGAGCTAGTTCTGTGAATCTCTTCCCAACTCAGAATGCGGTGACATCACATAGGTAACTTGAAACCAGCCACCGTGGAGGGCTTTTGGTTATTTTCCCCAGTTCATCAGCATATCTCTGGATGGAGCCCTGAGGACTGTGAGAGGCCCTGACCCCCACCACTTGCCTCATCAACTCCAGAGCCTGGAGCAGGACCAGTGGAAGGAGCCAGCCCACCATGTGCCCAGAATTCCGGCGGGCAGGTGATCTGGTGGGGGGACGTAGAGGAGATAGAAGGTCACCTTCCCAAAAGACACACCTGATGGCAGAACAGAGACCCTGGGCATTAGCTCAGGTGCATCACCTTCACCAGAGCCTCTGCTGCAGCTCAGAAGCCCAGGGCCTGCAGCCTTTAGCCCAGCTGCCTGACTCACCCTCTTGATGTTGGAATCCAGAGCTCGGTCTGTCCTGGGAGGGACCAACGGCTGCTTCTCCCTGTTCCCTGATCCCAAGATGAGCCCTGACTTTGGTCATAAACTGGGCCTAAGCCTGGTGACAAAGGTCTCCACCCAGGCCCAGAGAGAGCCCCACCCTGGTTCTGGGTTGGGCACTGATCGGGCCACAGAAAACACACTCTCAGCTCCGTCTGAGTCTGACACAGGCCCTGGCTCATCCCTAGAACCCTGAGGAGCCTGGCCCTTGAGCACCGAGTGGAGTGGGCCAGGAGCGAGCTTGGCTCAGCACCGTTGCTCACCTCCGCAGCCGGGACTAGAGCTCTGGCCTGAGGAGCAAACTGTGAAAAACAAAACCGAATGAAAGCCACCACCTCATCCCCCTGGCTTCAGTGATACAGTCTCTGTTCTGAGGCCCTAACCCCTCCCCACCCCTGCTGGGTTCCCTTTTGATTTGGAGGATTCTTGTCTTACACCCTCACTCCCTGCTACTCCAAGTAGCCTCCAGGCCCCCAGGAGGAGAGGGAGCTGTGAAAGCCCATAGTGGGTGGAGGCCAGGACCTTATCTGGCTTATGGGCTGGGGGAAGACCCTTCCCCTCTCTGAGCCTCAGTTTCCCCATTTACACAGTCGCGTGCCACTTCATGGTGAATACATTCTGAGAAATGCGTTGTCAGGCAATTGTGTTGTGTAAACATCATAGAGTGTACTTACACAAACCTAGAGGGTAGCCTATTGCTCTACAGGGAAAGATAAATAATTTTCTCTCTATGCACCGGGTTCTTGGCTGAGACATCCCTATAATAAAAGACAGGGTGGCAGGAGAGAAACAAACATGTTTAATAACATGATACCTCCTGTACACCTACATGGGGGGATCCAGGAAAACTGAGCAACTTGCCCAAATGGCTGAAGCCACCACCTTAAATACTATCTTCAGACGAAGACCAAAGAAGAGGTTGGGGATGGGGAGAGTTATGGGAGGTTAGCAGGCGGGAAGAGCCCAGTAAGGTTATTATGCAGATTTCAGTCTTGGTCTTCTGCATTGCTAAGAGGTCCTAGAGATAATGTCAACACCCCCCCGCCGCCCACACCACCTCCAGGTACATACAGCAAAATATCCTTACAAATGGATATTTTCCTTACAAATGTAAGTATCTTACACAGGGTGTAACCTCTACTTGGTTTTCAGAGGTTCTCCCTGTCATTCCTTAAAATTAAGCAGCCTAAAGTAATCCTATGCCAAAGAGACATATTTGGGAATGACAGATTCTGTTTCCCTACAGCTCCTAGGTTACAAACACGTACAGCGTGTTACTGTACCGAATATTGCAGGCAATTATAACACAATGGAAAGTATTTGTGTGATGGGTTGCGTTACACAGTCAGCTCGCTACAGGGCTAAGACATCGTTAGGCATGTTTTTTTTTTAAAGATTTTTTAGAGAGAGGGGAAGGGAGGGAGAAAGAGAGGGAGAGAAACAGCAATGTATGGTTGCCTCTCACATGGCCCTCACGGGGACCTGGCCCGCAACCCAGGCATGTGCCCTGACTGGAAATCGAACCGGGACCGCTTGGTTCCCAGGCCGCGCTCAATCCACTGAGCTACACCAGCCAGGGCTAATTAGGCATGAATTTTTCAGCTCCATTATAATCTTGTGGGACCACTGCTGAATCTGCGGTCCGTAGCTGACCCAGCCATCATCATGTGGGGTGCATGACTATACAGCGCAGCTCTAATAGCCAAAGTTAAGGACTCTGGTGGAAATTTAGGGCCCCGTGTTCAAAGGTTAGAAGGGTTATACTTCCTGAATAATTCAGACCCAGGTACTGTGTTCAAATCCTAGGATATCCTCTTAACTCTGGCACCTTGTGCTAGTGACTTGGCCTCTCTGGGCCTCAGTTTTCTCATCTGACAAATGGCACTAACACCAAGTTTATGAGGATCCAGTGAGGTCGTGGCAAGCAAAGTGTTTTATAAACGGTAGTGTTCAGCCCTCATGGGAGGGAGGGGCAGTTGTGATGGCTGTTGTCACGGGTTAGTAATGCTTCGCCTTCCGGCAGAGCCCACACAGTGGATCAGCCTGGCCTGGTTGGTGGGAGACCTCCTCAGAGCCTCCCCAGGACCCACGACCCCTGCCCTACCTAGAACCAGCTCTGGCTGACATTAAATCTTCCACCTGGCCTGTCTGCTTCTAGGTTGGACAAATCCTCACTGGCCACCAAGGGATCGAGGCTTTAGAACTGGACCAGCTTTGGGGATTCTCAGCCCTCATCCTTTTAGGCTGGCCCAGACAAGAGACGGGGTTTGCTCCAGGAGACTGGAATGAGCTTTCTCCTACCCACCTCTTTCAACAGAAAACCTCCTTAAAGATGAAAGTTGTCTGTTTGTCTATCTGCTGGCCCCTAGACTGTCTTCAGGGCAGGGAACAGCTGGATTCCTCTGGGTTCCCCACTGCAGGAGCCCAGCCCGGAGAGAGAACAGAAGGAAGGAGGGAGCATGGGAGAAAAGGAGATGGGAGGGTGGGTGGAGCAAGTGATCAGGTCAGTGGGATTTACTGACCCAAGCTGTAGTAGGGAGGAGGGTGTGGCTGGCGTGAGGGGGAGGGAAACACAGAGGCCCCACCCACTAGGACGTCAATTCCCCAGGCCTCCCTCCCTCCCCAGAGGCTCATTCCCCAGGGCGGGCTCCTCCCGTGGGAACTGCTGTTTAGGCAGCGGTCGCCCAGCCAAGTGTGTGCCAGGAATGAGGCTGGGCTGCAGGGCGGGCACTTTCCTGGGAAGCCATCTGGGAGGCGCCAGACAGGGCTACCCCTTGCTCTGGCCTGGGGAAGGGGACGGCTGTGGGCAGAGGCTCCCCAGTGGGCCCAGGGAACCAGACACCTCCTGCAGCTTGCAGAGCAGCAGCTGGGCAACACCTGGGAGCTGCTTAAAGATGCAGACTCTCAGGTCTTTCCCCAGACCTGCAGATTCATAATCTGTATTTTAACAAGATACCCAGGCAACTCCTACGCACATTTCAGTTTGAGAAGCCCTGTTCTACAAGAGTCGGCCTGTACACTTACAGGTTTAAAAAGAAAAAGACATCTACCAACTTCCAGTTATAAATAAGTCCTGGGGATGTAATATACAGCGTGGTGACTACAATTAACAAAAATGTATCGTATATTTGAAAGCTGCTAAGAAAGTAGATCTCAAAAGTTCTCTGTCACAAGGAAACAAGGGTAACTGCGTGGTGATAGATGATAACCAGACTTATCGTGGTGACCACTTCACAACATGCGCAAACTCGGATCACGTCGTACCCCTGAAACATGTCATAGGTCGATTGTACCTCAACGAAAAATTAAACCATAAAAAAGATTACCTTTCTTTTTCTTATTTACATTTCAGTTAGAGCATTATCTTCATTTTTTTCAAAATTAGGAGTGTATAGACAGTATACATTATCTATGAACTGCATTTCATTACAGGGAAGAAGGTATTGCAAGACATTTGTTATAAAGGGGCAGGGGGTCTTCCAGGGCTGGCAAGCCACTGAGGGGAACCCACTGATGAGCACCCCCCCTACTTTTAGTTGGCAACATTGGCCCTGACAGGACAGAAATGGAAGCGAGCAGCCCTTGAACCTGAGAAGCTTCCACTCTAGCCAGGGAGATGAGACAAAGATGCATATTGCCTCCTTCCTGAACCTCCGCTTCCTCACCCATGAAATAAGCTTAATCATCAGTCATCTCCACCAGCCTCCCCACAAGGTTGGACAGGCTCAAATGAGCTGGGGGGGAGGGGCGGGGCTCTGTGAACTGCCTTGAACCTGAGAGAAGTGAGCCCCAGGTGTGCCCTGCTGACAGCTCTGCCCTCTGCTGCCCCTCTCAGAGCCCAGCCCTGGCCCTCCTGATTCTCTCCCAGAGCTTCAGCCTCCTCTGTGATCTCACCCTCTCTATGACTTTCCCATGCTGCAAAAAAAAGCAAAACAAAAAACACCTGTCCGAACCTTGCTGCAAATTAGTGCTGTTTCTGGGGAGAGCAAGCATGGTCTGAGTGCCGACTACATGCCGGGTGCTGGGTGCTGCTCATGCACTGGGTCTTTTATGCTGTCCTGAGAGTAGGTGACAATGGCCCAATGAACAGATGGGAAACCGAGGCTCAGCGAGGGAGATTGATTTGCTGCCAGGTCACTCAGACAACAAGAGGCCAAGATGGAAGAGGAGCTCAAGCTTTTGGCTCCCACTACACCAGGCTTCCTTGGCTGGCAAACAGGAACCAACTTTCAGTGGCCTTGGGAGGAATCACAAGCCCCCAGTTGAAAGTCTCCACGTCAGAGATCGGGCTGTGGCCACACTGCCCCAGTCACTGCAAGATCTGGCTCTAAAGGAGTACTCCTTCCTCCGTTCCTCGAGTGTCGCTTCACTCATTCTGTGAATATTTGTTGAGCATTGAATAATTGTCAACACAGTTCCAGGAGCTGGGACACACAGAAAACAGACAAAATCCCTGCCCTCCTGAAGCTTTGAAACAAGCCGTGAAGAAATAGGTCAATTCACAGCATGATGTGTAGACAGCGTTGGGTGCTGTGAAAACAATAGAGCAGAGAAGGATCTTCAGCCAGTCTTACAGTGTGCACCCCTGACCACTTAGTCGGGGGCACCGACCTCCTTCCCCTTAGACCGTCGACAGAACAACAGCCATACAACAATAGCCGTCTGGTGTGAATGAATCATAATTATACCTATTTTTTTTGTCAGATCAGCAAAAAATATATTTCTTGGTGTGCCACAGAATTTTAGTAATTAGTTTGTGTGCCGTGAGATGAAAAAGGCTGAAAATCGCTGGAGTAGAGGACAGCTGGGCCGGGGAGGGGGGCTGCCGTTCTCACTGTGTCATTTGGAAGGCCTCATGGAGAAAAGACCAGGTAGAAGTGGGGGAGAAGCCACCTGGCTGTCAAGGTGAAGAGGTGTAGGGACAGATGCAAGAGCCATTGCAAAGGCCCTAAGGTAGGAGACGAATGTCAAGGAAGCCCATGGGCCTCCTCAATGAGTGACGGGAGGGGGAGGAGATGGGGTGGGGTTGGGTATTCAGTAGAGCCTTGTGGTGATTAGAAGGACTGGCTTTTACTCCAAGTGTGATGGAGGCATTAAAGCAACATGACTGAGTGTTTTTTGTTTTTTGTTTTTTTTAAGATTTGTTTATTTTTAGAGAGAAGAGAGGGAGGGAAAGAGAGAGGGAAAGAAACATCAATGTGAGAGAGAAACCAAACCAACAACCCAGGCATGTGTCCTGAGTGGGAATCAAACCAGCAACCTTTCACTTTGCATGACACCCAACCAACTGAGCCACACTGGTCAGGGCCTGACTTGGGTTTTAAGAGGATCACTCTGGCCCTGGCCAGTGTGGCTCACTGGACTGAGCCTGCGAACCGAAAGGTCACCTGTTCTGTTCCAGTCAGGGCACATGCCTGGGTTGCGGGCCAGGTCCCCAACTAAGGGTGTTTGAGAGGCAACCAGTTGATGTCTCTCTCCCATCAATGTTTCTCTCTCTCCCTTCCCTTCTCTAAAAATAAATTTAAAAAAATATTTTTTTAAAAAGGGATCACTCTGGCTGCTGGCTTGAAAAGAGACTGTAGAAGGCAAGTGCAAGTGCAGGGGGCCAGTGAGAGAGAGGGTAATGGTGGGATGTGGCAGAAAAAGGAATAACAAATGGCCTTGGATTTTCAGTCCAAGAACTGGAAGTTCCCATTTGATGTGGGAGGAGCAATTCAGTTCACGAATTCAGCTTTGGCCCTGGCCAGGTAGCTTGGTTGGAGCAATGGGCTAACGGGTTGGGGCACAAGTGGGAGTCAACCAATGAGTGGATACGTGGGTAGAGCGACAAATTGATGCTTCCCTCTCTCTCTCTCTCAAACCAGTGAGAAGAAAAGGAAAAAAAGGTTGGGGAGCACTATTAGAATGGGAGAAAATTTTGCAAATCACATATATGATAAAGGACACATATCTAGAATATATAAAGACCTCTCAGGACTCAACAATATATTTTTTTTAAATAATACAGTTAAAAATGGGCAGAGGATTGATTTGAATGAACCTTTCCCCAAAGATACAGATGGGCCAAAAACACATGAAAAGATACTCAACATCATTAGGCCCCCGAGAAATCAAAATCAAAATCACAAGGAGATAAAACTTCATACCTACTAAAATGGCTATAATCAAAACGACAGATAATTACTTATGTTGGTGAGGACGTACAGAAATCATAACCCTCATGCACTGCTGGCGAGAATGTAAAATGGTGCAGCTGCTTTGTAAAAACATCTCAAATGGTTAAACATAAGGTTACCTTATGACTAGCAATTCTACTCCTAGGTACATATCCAAGAGAAATGAAAACATATACCCACACAAAAACTTATACATGGATAACACCAAGAGAGAACCCGAATGTAAGCTATGGACTCTGGGTGATGATGAGGCGTCAATGAAAGTTCATCGACTGTGACAAGTGGACCACTCTGGCAGGGTTTTGTTGGCAATGGGGGAGACTACACCATATGTGGGAGCAGAAGCTATAAGGGAAATCTCTGTACCTTCCTCTCAATTTTTCTGTGAATCTAAAACTGCTCTAAAAAGAGTTTAAAGAAACTTGTACATGAATATTCATAACAGCATTCATAATAGTCGAAGAGTGGGAACATCCCCTATGTCCATTAACAGATTAATGGACAAATAAAATGTGGTATGTCCATGTATCCAGGGAATATTGTTTGGCAATAAAGAAAAAACAGTCCTGGCTGGTGTAGCTCAGTGGATTGAGCACTGGCCTGTGAACCAAAGGGTCACCAGTTCAATTCCCAGTCAGGGCACATGCCTGGGTTGTGGGCCAGGTCCCCAGTAGGGGGTGTGGGAGAGGCAACCACACCTTGATGTTTCTCTCCCTCTCTTTCTCCCTCCCTTCCCTTCTGTCTGGAAATAAATGAATGGAATCTTTAAAAAATAAAATAAAATAAAATAAAATAAAATGAAATAAAATAAAATAGTATCACTTCTTAAAAAAAGAAAACATAAAACGATAATGCATGCTACAACACAGGTGAACCTTGAAAACATTATGCTGAGTAAAAAAAAAAAAAATCACAAAGACCATATAGTATATGATTCCATTTATATGAAATGTCCAGAATAGGCCAATCTATATAGAAATAGAAAATAGCTTAGCGGTTGCCTAGGTCTATGAGCTGCAGGGATTGGGAAAAATAGGGAGTGACTGTCTGCTAAAAGGTACAGGGTTCCCTTAGGGGCTACTGGAAATGTTCTGAAATTCATTACGGTACGGGTTGAATAATTCTGTGAGTATACCAATCAGCATTGAGTTGTACACTTTATATGGGTGAAGTGAGAGATTGCTCCTGTGACAACAAATGAGTGCCTCGTGTGATTCCAGGTTCTTGTATGACATCCCAAAGCTGAGGAGGGGCCAATGTAGGCACCAAGTCTCCCCAGAGCTCTTTCTCCCTTCCCACTACCTCAAATCATAGAAGGTGTGAATGGAAGAGCCTGACTCCTATTTCACTCCCATTTTACAGAATAGAAAACTGAGGCCCAGGGAAAGTGACTTACCTCTATGTCACTAAGACTCAACTATCATAGAGACGAAGTTCCCTTTTAAAATCAATCAAAGTCAGAATGAATATGGGAAACTTGTACAGGGTGAAAGACTCATATAGAACATTTGAAAGCCACTTGGACTCTTCAGGCTATACCCCAGCCACCATTGTTTCCCTCCATTCACTAGGACAATTAAAGTTTGGTTTTGGTGAAAATGAAAAACTCTACTGAGCATACCTCTTCTCTCTCAGTATACCCCATCTCTCCCTCTCTCTCTCTCTCCCTCCCTCTGCTTTTTCCTCTATCCTCTTCCTACATCCCCAAGTCACCTCCACCCCCATCATAATGATGTTCAGATCCTGTGACTGGGCAAACATTGGACCAATTAGCTTTGGGGATAGAAGTGCCTAAAGAAGAGTGATTCACAGTACATGAATTTGCTAACTGCTCTTCCTAGCACAGACAGAAGGGAGGAGAGAGGAAAAGAGATCTACGTTTCCTTCCTTAGAGAACTTGATTCAAATGTGTGGACTGTGCACAGCACCAGGCCCCCCTCTCAAGGCCCTTCCCCTGTGTAGTTGCAGCCCCAGCTAGTCTCCCTGGGGAAGTCCCTTCTGCTCTCTAGACCCAAGGTTTCCCATCTATAAACGCAAAGACAGTGAACAGAATGATTGTCAAAAGACCTCCCAGCTTGAGCCTTCAGGGTTCTAGGAATGTTTGGCTTAGCACCTTCTCTGCTGCCCTGACTGTCTAGAAACAAGCCTGAGGAGAGAGAGCAGAAGTGGTTCCAGCAGACTCAATGGAAATCTTACCTCATTAGGGAGGCCTTCCATGATTACATCATCTAATGATGTGATTGATGTCTCCAATTCTCTTTCTTGCTCAGCATATCTCTCTTTTTTCTACTCGCATACACACACGGTTGCTCCCTCTCCCATTATCCTGTTTTATGTTCTTCTTAGCACTATCTGAAATGTCTTATATACTTGTTTACTTGACTATTGTCTTTCTACACTACAATCTTAGTTCTAAAGGTCAGGAATCTTGCCTCTCATAGCTCTGGACCTAGTCCAGCGCCTGGTATACAGTTAGTGCTTAGTATATATGTGTTGACTGATGTTTGAATGAATGAATGAATGGATGGATCTGTGGGTGGTACCAGAGCTGCGCCGAGCATGGCTGTGATACCAACTCTTCCATGAGAAGCAGCTGAGAAATAGGGCTCTGGAGTCAGGAGACCTGGATTCAAGTCCCACATTGCCGATTAGTGGTTGTATCACCGTAGGCATTTCACTTGACCTCTCTAAGCCTTGATTTCTTCATCGGTAAATTGAGGATAATGATCCCCCATTGCAAGATGTATTTTTAGGAATTAGAGGTGATGTATATAAAGTAACCTGGCGCATAGAAGCTATCCAGTAAATGTTAGTTTCCTTTCTCTTCCTTCCTCTGCTGAGGCATAGAGCAGTAGGTCAAGGGTTTGGAAATTCTGGACTCAGCCAAAAGAGGTTACTTATCTATTTATCTTTCAAGAGAAGGTAAAACAAAATTGCAAGCAACTTAGCTGAAGACAGTGCAAGGGACTTGGCCAAAGTCACGCAACCAAGCAGTGAAGTAAGCAGCAGGTCCGCTCCCTGGGGGACAGAGGAAGCCCCCGATCCCAAACAAGATGGAGGAAGGGGACAGGACAGGATCTTGCTTCTGCTGGGCCTCCAGAAAGAGGAAGTGGCTGCTCTAGTCTGAGAGCCAGCCTCCGGGGTTCTAGTCCTAGGTTTGTCAGAGGCAAGCTGGTGACTTTGGAATATAGTGTACTATTTCCAGTCTTGATTTCTCTTTCTGTACTTTGGGCATATTACTCCTTGCCCAGCCTGCCTTACAGGATGGGAGTGTTAGGAGAATGATATTTAATTGATGTATTGTTAGGAGCATGACATTTCACTTAAGAGAAAATATTGTAGTGATGAATCAGACAGACTCAATTTCTAAAATTTTGCCACAAGCACGTATATTAAAATTCAGGGGGAAAAAAATGAAAAGTATTAATAAACTGCATCCCTCTGGGCTCTGTAACGTGGGAAACAAAAACTTGTAAAGATATTACTTCAATAGAACATATGAAAATCTTTGGCCATCTATAAATAAATTAAATTAAACATAAAATTTACTGAGCGCCTTCTTTGGGATGGATGAGGAAACTCACTCAGAGGGGTTTAAGTGATTTGCCTAAGGGCACACGGGACCTGAGAAGGCCGAGAAAAGGCTGGCAGGAAAGATTTCCGCCAGCCACCCAGGAAACCCCTGACAGACAGGGCTGCAGGAGGGCCTTAGAGGCTGGGTCAGGAAGACCAAGCCCCCAGTTCCAGTTTCCCTCTACCCTCCAGTCCCATAAAAGCCCTGGGTCTGTGCAAGTTTAGTGGAATGAGCATGCGCCCACAGATTCTGTGGTCCAGGGTCATCCCCAGGCCGACCTTGAGGGAGTCACGCACGTGCCCTTCCTGAGCAGGTTTCTGCTCCTCTGAACATGAACCTTAAGGCTGACCAGCCTGTGGTTGTCAAGGGCCAATCATGAGAGTGCGTTAAAAAGTCTCTACCTCGGTATACTCTGAGTTCGTTACCTTTCTTCACCTCTGGAAGATTGCGGGAAAGCAGGAGGAGCGCTGTGTGGAGTTGAACAAGTGGCACAATCTCTCTGGGCTTCTGAAAACAGTGGATGACTAGGACCAGGCCAGGTGTTTCTAAATTCCTTCCAGCGCCAAAAACAAATAAACAAAATAAACCCTGAACTTTCTTAGTGGTTCGACTCCGCTGCAAACTCCACTGGTCACCTCCCTCCCGTCTGCCCCGAGAGAGCGCAATCCCTTTAAGTCCAGGGCCTGCTCCGCCCAGGCCAATCACCGGGATCAAAAGTTCTTTAAGGACCAAAGGAGGGAATTTAGTCGAGAAGGGGGCGGGGCACGGGCGTGCCTCTCAGCCAATCAAAATTTCCCTAGTTCTGCTGGCCAATAGCCGGGTTGTCGAGAGGCGGGGCCGCTCCAGCTGTATGACAGCTGCCAGTACCAATGGGCATGCCGCCCGCGGCCTATAAAAGTCCGCTGGGCCTGAAGCGACAAGCTTTAGGGTCGGTAGGTCGTCGCCGTCGTAGGTGTGCCCTTGGATTGCCTCGCCGTCGCTGCTGTCCGGCCCCTGCAGCCGCGCCCCCAACCTTGGCTCCGGCCCAGCCGCTCTCCCTGCCCTCCTCCCCTCAGCGACCCCCAGTTTCTGCTGTCGGGGCCCCAGGACAGGGTTAATGATGCCGTCGGAGAGCGGAGCTGAGAGCCGGGACCCGGCGGCTGCTCAGGTTGGGACGGCTGCGGCCTCGGCGGTGGCCATGGCCTCCCAGACAGGCGGCGGCCCCGACCCGGAAGCCCCTTCGGCTTCCCTCGGACGGCACCTGAGTGGGCTGGGCTGGCCACAGGTGAAGCGGCTGGACGCGCTCCTGAGCGAGCCGATTCCCATTCACGGACGCGGCAACTTCCCTACGCTGAGCGTGCAGCCAGGGCAGATCGTGCAGGTGAGAGGGCGCTGGGTTAGGGGTCTGGGGTCTCTATCCTGAGGCTCTAGTGGCTGGAAGGACCTGGAGTCGGGTCGATTCGCTGGGCAGCTATGGAAAATCAGGGTCAGAGAGCGACAGAGGCTGTAATGAAATGGCACAGCACTGATGGTAGACTGTATCCCCTTCCCCTTGCACCTCACAATACCTCCCCTCTTGGCTTTCCCTTCCCCACCCCTGGGGAGCCCCGATTCCCCTCGAATTTCACCCAGGCTCTGGCTTGGAGGGGTGCAGAATGAGGAGAGACTTGGCGGCTGGGAAAGAACAGTCCCACCTGCAAGGACAAAAGATGCCAGGCAGCTCTGGGTGGGTAGGTGTGCCTTCTTGGGTCCAAAATAGTTCTTTTCATTACCAAATCGCTGCTCCTGGGCCTCACTCCCACACTTTCCCTCTTTCAAGGTTCTGGAGCAAACTCTGTCCTGTGCTCCCACAGCCCTTGAATGAAGAGCCCCCTAGCTACTTGCAAGAGCCAAGAAATTCTGACAAAGACTCCCTTCTAGCTGGGGTTGTGGCCAGAAGAGAGTGAGCACCAGGCCAGACTTGATGCCTGCATACTGGAAGGCAACGTCAGGTGTCCAGTTTAGGTGTTTCTGCTCCTCCCCGAGTTGGAAATGCAGGTCAGACCAGGTCCCAAGCCCCATTTGTGTCCTGAGGAGCAGAAGAGAATTCTGGCAACTCCTCTCCTCTTCCCCAGACTCCCTCTTCCCTTTACCCGACCTTCAGCAACCCTAAAATTGCTCTTTCATCTGTATAGCCACGCACTGTCATGCTCTGAAATACTAGAATATGCTAATTGTTGTACCCATTTTATAGCTGGGGAAGCTAAGGCCCCAAAAGGGGAAGTGAGCTGCCTAAGACTACCTACAGAAGTGAAAATCAAATGCAGAGAATCGTGTGTCTTCCCAGGAGTTGCTTCCACCCCTTTCCCAGCTCCCAATACTCAACTTCTAAGTCTTATGAGATGTCTTCTGATAGGAAGAAACCAGAAATCAGCCACAACTCCTGCACATTCCCCCCAGAGATGGACTTTCTTTCTCCGGCAGTAGCCAACAAGCTAGGTGAAGGCTTAGCTTCCACAGAGAGGGAGGGGTGCTCATTGGGGGATTTACCTTGCCCTCCCTCCCAAGGAATGGAAGGGGGTGGGGGCAGATTCTCCAGGGCTGACTCACCCGCAGCCCAGTGGCACCTCACAGAGCATTCCTCGGCTGCCCGCTGTCACAGAGTAATTAGGAAACCATTTGAGGCTTTTTTCCCCAACACAGTCAGGTCAACCTTGGGGTCCCAACTGCTATACCTCCAAGACTGTTGTCTCAGTGTGGCAGCTCCTCTCTGCAAGGACAAGGGGTGCCCTAGAGGAGAAGTACCTGCTCTTGTCCATATGGTCCAAACTGCCTTTACTACTGCTGCTCTGTGCCAAGTCCACTTCATAGATATGACTGGTACCCAGGCTTTCCGCTTTCCAGGTCCTCCCAGCCAGGTCGGGGAGACTGCAGGTCAATAGGAGCTGCCTTTACAATGCGATAATAGTACATGTCCTCCTAGACAAGGACCAGAGACATCACAGAACAGGGAGCTGCCTGCTGTCGGGGGAGGGGCAGGCAGCAGACTTCAGAGCTGGACTGGGAGGTTTGGGACCTGCACTGTTGTCTGTTCCCTCAGCTGGGCCAGTGTCCCCATCTGTTCAATGGGGATGGGTTGGGCTGCTCTCCAACACCCTCTCTGGTTCTGGAATCCAAAGGGAACAGGTGCCTTCACCTGGCCTGTGCACCTGCATCCACAAGGGAGAAAGTCCATCTCCTGGCAGGAATCTGCAGCTGGCAGCTTCACAAGCTGGTGGGAAATTTGCGGTGGAGGTGCTGAGGGTATGTGGTGTAGGCGCTGGTAGTTAACTTCAGGCTTCTCACCGGTGCTGAGTTGCCCCACAATTCAAGAATTGGAATCTTTCTCCCTCTTTTCCCCACAAGGGTTTCACGGACAGCAGCAATTTAAGCACGCAGAGATGCTCTTCTTGCTTGTACCTGGGCTAGGGGGACACACTCTTTTGTAGGAAGCCCTCTGTGGTCTGGGAGGCCTGTTCTAAAATAAACTCAGCCATATATTGGCTGTGTGACCTTGGATAAGTCCTTTGCCCAAGATTACAATCTTATCTCTCCAGCTGCAGCCAGAGGGCTTGCATTAGGTGGGTTTGAGGTTTTATTAGCCTGCTGTCTGGCGGCACCTACAGTCTCCCTGCAGGTCTCAGCAGTGGCCTGGGAGCAGAGTGGTTCTAGGGAAGGCCCTTGCACAGGAGAAAGGGTGCAGCCACTGCCCCCTCCATGGCTGGCAAGTCTGATTCAGGAGGCTCCAAGCTGCCCTGCAGTCTTTGGGTGTGGCAGTATCTGGGGACTGTCTGCCAAGCTGGCTGTAGTCACACCTGGGAAAGAGACAACAGCCTCCGTCTGGCTGACAAAGCCAGCCCCATGGCCTGACGCAGGCGATTTAACAAGAGTACTGCTACCTACTCACCAGGCCAGATGCCATGCCCTGGGGTGGGCAGCAGCCTGGGAGCAGGAGCTGGCACTGAGTAAGGCTTAGCTCCAATGATACTTGGGGAGGGAGCTGGTCTGCTCTGCAGGGCTGACCATGTCTTTGAAACAAGGGCTTTGGCCTATCTCTCTCCTTGGCCTATGTGGACATACCTGCCAGGGTATGTGTTAGAACTCCCACGGGCTGGACTGCATCAGCTGGCCCCTCACCTCCAGCCTCCCCTGTCTGTCTGGCCAAGTCGTTCTCCCAACCCCCCATCTTCCTGCTCGCCAACTACTCTGGCTCTGGGCTTCAGTGACTGGAAGCTTTGGCCTCACTGAAACTTTGAGAGGTTCTGGTCTCTGCTCCCTTTCAACCCTGGGACAGCAATGTGGTAGAAAGGGGGTGGACTTTGGAGTCAATCAGACCTAAATTTGAAGGCACCTCTACATGGTCTAGGGCATGTGACTTTGCTTCTGGGAGCCTCCGTGTCCCCTTCCATAACTTGGAGATCATAAAGGCCTATCCCCTGTAGATTCCAGTGAGAAGGTCCAGGTGCCTGGCACCCAACAAGTACCTAACCAATACTCTTCTTCCACTCCCCTAGCTGCCCCTTCACCCTTGCAAGATTCTGATGGCCAGTCACTCACCCCCCAGAGCCATGACAATACCTTCCCGAAAGTCAAGGTCCTCCTCCCGGAAGCCTTTCTGGAGGGAGCCGCCCGCCTCAGATTGCCCCACCACGGCTTGCCTTCTCAGCACTTAGGTGCATTCTTTGCAGTAATTCCCCGGGAGGCGAGGAGGGCATCCCCTCCACAGGCACGCTGACTTGGCAGCCAGGGTTGCAGAATTGCTCGGGGAAGGAATGCTGCCTGGTCACTTTCAGGACAGTGTGTGAAGTACTCCGAGTTGCTGAGAAAACTGTTCAGCCCAGCTCTCCTTTCCTCCCCACCTGGTCCTAGGCCTGGGGAGACATCCCTGGCTAGAGGAGCAGGTTCAGGAAGACTTGTAGGTTCACCGGTCATACGCTCCTGTGTCAGCAGGTGGGATCTGCTACATCTCTTCCCACTTGGTGTGGGAAGCTTCCTCAGATCTTGACCCATCCCCTCTCCCAAGAGTGGAAATGGTCTGGATTTTAATGCCAGCCTTACCATTACTGAACAGCTTCTCCTCTGAGCCTTAGATATTTCACCACTGTAAGCATCAGTTTCCTCATCTGTAAAATAAGTATATTTGCCTCATTGTGTCCTCATAAAGATGAATTAAGATGAGTATCTCAGAGTCAAAAGAACGTGCCTGCACTTGAGAATCCAGCTGACCTGAGTTCTACTCCCAGTTGGTCACTGTCTCAGTGCAGATGTGTGTGACCTCTCTGTGCCTCAGATCCCCATCTATAAATTGGGATTCTAGTACCCAAACATAGGGTAGTTGTGAGGAATAATGCAGCAATGCATGTGAGCTGACAATTATGTTCCTGACACATGTGGGCAGTTAGCATCATGCCTGACACAAAACTAAGCATTTTACTTGCAGTTTTAGAGAGGTAGAGTAGCGTAGTGGTTAAGACATACACTCTGTCTGAGTTTAATTCCCAGCTCTGCATTCACCCGCTGGGTGATCTTGGGCAACTTACTTGGCCTCTCTGTGTTTCTATTTCCCCATCCGTAAAGTGGGGATAATAGTACCTGCCTTACAGGGTTATTGTGAGAATTATGTGAATTTATACCCTAATGTATAATGTGCTTAGATCAGTACCCGGCTTTTAGTAAACTCTGTGCTTCTGCGTGTGACCATTATTGCTGTGCTTTCTGAGGCTTTCCTCCAACAGGCCACTCTCTAGCCTAGGGAATCGATGCTTAGAGAGTTCAAAGTCTTTCCAAAAGCACGACAGCTGGTAAGTGGTCAACAGTGGTTGATGTTATTGTCACTATTAGATTTGAAGCCCATAGTGGGCCTCGGGGACCAGACTCCTGACACCTCTCCTTCCTGCATCCCCTCTGCAGGTTGTCCGCAGCAGCCTGGAGGCACAGGGGCTGCGCGTGTATAGTGTGCGGCTGCACGGCTCAGCTGCCAGCCATGTGCTGCACCCCGAGAATGGCCTGGGCTATAAGGATCTGGACCTAGTGTTCCGTGTGGACCTGCACAGCGAGGCCTCCTTCCAGCTAACCAAGGAGGTAGTGCTGGCCTGCCTGCTGGACTTCCTGCCCGCTGGTGTGAGCCGGGCCAAGATCACGCCACTGACACTCAAGGAAGCATACGTGCAGAAGCTGGTGAAGGTGTGCACCGACACGGACCGCTGGAGCCTCATCTCACTGTCCAACAAGAGTGGCAAGAACGTGGAGCTCAAATTTGTGGACTCAGTCAGGCGCCAGTTCGAGTTCAGTGTAGACTCCTTCCAGATCATCCTGGACTCCCTGCTGCTCTTTGGCCAGTGCTCATCCACGCCCATGTCCGAGGCCTTCCACCCGTCTGTGACAGGTGAGAGCCTGTACGGGGACTTCAGCGAAGCCCTGGAGCACCTGCGGCACAGAGTCATCGCCACGCGCAACCCCGAAGAGATCCGAGGTGGTGGCCTCCTCAAGTACTGCCACCTCCTGGTGCGTGGCTTCCGGCCGCAGCCCAGCACCGATGTGTGTGCCTTGCAACGCTACATGTGCTCCCGCTTCTTCATCGACTTCCCGGACCTGGTGGAGCAGCAGCGCACGCTGGAGCGCTACCTGGAGGCCCACTTCAGTGGGGCCGACTCAGCCCGCCGCTATGCCTGCCTGGTGACGCTGCACCAGGTAGTCAATGAAAGCACCGTGTGCCTCATGAACCATGAGCGCCGCCAGACGCTGGACCTCATCGCCACCATGGCACTACAGGCGCTGGCTGAGCAGGGCCCAGCTGCTGCTGCTGCTCTGGCCTGGCGCCCTCCAGGCCCCAATGGAGTTGTGCCTCCCACTGTCAACTACTATGTGACCCCTGTGCAGCCTCTGCTGGCCCGGGCCCACTCCTGCTATCCCACCTGGCTGCCTTGTAACTGACTCAGACCCTGGCCAGGAGTGACTGGGCCTCCCCAGATGGAGTGGGGCCTCCAGGAGTGCGTGGAGGGCATGACCAGAGACAGGCAGCCTATGCCAGGTGGCCCAGCACTGCTGCAGAGTTGGGCCTTCAACTGAACAGACCAGACTTCCTGAGTGAGACCCCTGTGGGCGTAAGGCCAAGCTGGGGTTGTTGGCAGACGGACCCTTTGCCTATTGCAGAGCACTTTTAGACCAGCATGACTGTGGGGTACGGGAACTTTTTGTCTTGGGGGTTAATTGCCCTTAGGAGACAAAGCATGTGTGGGGTGGTAGCCTCAGTGTTCATCATCTTGAGTTGATTTCTGTGGCCTAGAAAGAGTCTTTTTGGCTAGGCCCAGCCTGTGGTGAGCCAGCAGCCTCCGAGGGCCTGCAGCCCACACAATGACTAAAATATGGTGCATTATAGGAACTAGTCACTTTGGGTCAGGCTGGGCCTGGTGGTCCCGCCTGGCTAATCACTGGGGGGAGAGAAAGTGAGGCATGAGGCAGATACCTGGAGAGTGCTATGTCTGGCCCAGTCCCCTGACCCCCCTAACCTCAGCCATCCAGGCGTGTGGTGAGCAGGCACCAAGTGGCCTGGGCTCCTTCCCCCATGTCATGAGGACCCCTCCTGCCTGGCAGCTTGTTCTTGGGGAGGCGGGCAGAGTGGCCCCAGTCAGGTGTTCCCACCCCACTGGCCTGGTTACAGGGTCCCCACTTGGAGAAGGAGAGCCACGACCCACCTCCTGTTATTATTTTGCACTCTTAACACCTGCCAATAAAAATTGTCTACACTGAGCCTCGAGCCATGTTTTCTCCTGGGAGAAGGATCTTTCCCGATGTGGGGGCTGCGGCTGTCTTCCCCAGCCTGAGTCTGGCTTATGTTGTGGGAGGGGACAAGGGGGGGGGTGGTCTGAGTCCTGGGCTGTGGCTGGGGAAACGGCCCTTCCCTCAGCACCAGCCCCAGCTTGACAGCTGTGCTGGAGCTCATGTCTGCATATATGACGTGCACCTGCACATTGATTGCCTCAGCAGTTCTCATGTTCAAGAGTAAATATTTCAGCCCCGACCAGTGCAGTTCAGTTGGTTGGGCATTGTCCTGCAAAGTGAGAGGTCATCTGATTCCAGGTCAGGGCACAGGCCTGGGTTGTGGGTTTGATTCCCGGTTGGGGCACGTGTGAGAGGCAACAAATCAATGGTTCTCTCTCTCTTTCTCCCTCCCTTCCCCTCTCTCTAAAAAAAAAGTAAATATTTCAGTGTTTCCAACCTAGAGTACTAGTGACCCTGGACCTGGCCTCACACTGCGGTGCCCAAGACTGTTTGACTCCGTCCCTGCCCATCCTACCTGTCCCTTTCCAGGAAGCAGGTAGAGAACAAGCAGAGTGAATCCAGACTGGAGACTCCTCCAGGAGTGGCAGCAATGATGGAGATTTCTAGGGGCCCCCAGGGCCAGAGCCCAAGCCTGGGTTTGGCCTCCCTATCTGGGAGAGGTTCCCTCCATCCTCTGGCTCCCTCTGTCACCCCCAAGTGCCAATGGGCACATTCCAACTTGTCCTAAACAGGTTCCATAGAGGGGCAGGTCTCTCCTTTCCAGACCCACGTGGGGCCCTATCAGGCTATTCGGGACTGAGTTCAAGCCCACAGGGAGCTGTTCCCTCAGGGCATCATCCAGTCATGGTCCCAGTCGCTTCCCTTCCTGCTGTTTACCCAGTTGCTTTGATCCAGGTACTGCAAAGCTTTTAACATATTCAGCCTCATTAGTGTCTTCTGAAGTGGTGGCTTTGATGGTTTCAGCCAGGGTGAGAAAAACAAGGCCACAGAGGAGGCCCCAGGTTACCTGAATGAGTCCAGGCACCTCACCTGCTCAGTGGGTCCCTGCTGGGTTCAAAATGGCTAGAAGGGTGAGTGGAAAGGCGTTCTTTGCTTAGTGACTGAAAATAGTCCCCACTTCACTCTGATTATGCCCATTCAGCTGGGGTCCTGGGAGGGATTAAGTTTGTCCCAGCTCCTGGTTTGGGCACATGGGATGCTCACAGTGCAAGCATACAGGTTTAGCTTGTCAGTGTAGGGGGAGGGCTTCACCTGGACATGCCTGTTTCAGAGGGTGAGAAAGCAGGAACCCATGGTACATACATGTGTGTACCTACATTCAGCCCACGGTGAGCCAGCTACCCCTCTAGTGGTTGGGAATATGTCAGCAAGACCAAGACCCCTGCCCTCTTAAAGATGATATTCTAATGGGGTAGACAGAAACCAAATTATATAGTCTTAGCAGGTCAGCGATGCTCAAAAATATATTGATACATAGCAGAGTAAGGGATTGGAATAGCTGGAGTTTACAACTTTTAAAAATATTTTTATTTTTAGAGGGGAAGGGAAGGAGAAAGGGAGGGAGAGAAACATCAATGTGCGGTTTCCTCTAGCACACCCCATACTGGGGACCTGACCCACAATCCAGGCATGTGCCCTGACTAGGAAACAAACCGGGGACCTTTTGGTTCACAGGCTGGCCCTCAATCCACTGAGCCATGCCAGCTAGGACTGGAGTTTACAATTTTTAAAAGAAGTCAGGATGGACCTCATTGAAAGTGTGACATTTGATTACACAGATTAAAGGTGGTAGGAAGTGCCCTGGCTGGTGTCGCTCAGTGGATTGAGCACCAGACTGCAAAGCAAAGGGTCCCCAGTTCAATTCCCAGTCAGGGCACATGCCTGGGTTGCAGGCCAGGTTCCCCAGTGTGGGGCGTTTGAGAGGCAACCACACATTAATGTTCCCCTCCCTCTTTTTCTCCTTCCCTTCCCTTCTGTCTAAAAATAAATAAAATCTTTAAAGGTGGTAGGAAGCAAGCCATGCAGGTGTCTGGGGAAAGAGCATTCAGGCAGAGGGAGCTTGTCTGATAACATACACATGCTCCCAGCAGGCATGTCTGGGGACAGCGCGTGCACCTGAGCGCGTCCAGCTGGCCTTGTGCAGGTGCAGGTGCTCCCTGCTGTCTGCATGCAACCTGAACGGGTGTGAGAGGCAAGAGAAAGCAATACAGGAGCTCCCAGTAACATTACATTTCTAAAGTGTTTTACTCCAGGCCAAAACTATGTTAAGGCCTTCCCCATCATTACCTCTCATTTCATCTTCACCACTCCACGAGAGAAGAGCAAGGGTCATCTCCATGTTACACACCAGGCAACTAACGCCAGAGAGGTCAGAGAAGTTTGTCTGACTCCAAAGCCATTGCTGTTAAACCCCGCACCTTCCTGGCCCACACTGACTTCCCAGGGATAAGCATGACAGCGTGTCTCCTACACATGCATGTGACAGAGATAAGTTTGTATTTCTGTGACATTGGCCATTTTACGTATGACTATGGCAGAGTGTAGCAATGTGACAAGATGTACAT
Organism: Micronycteris hirsuta; assembly: GCA_004026765.1. NCBI lineage: Eukaryota > Metazoa > Chordata > Mammalia > Chiroptera > Phyllostomidae > Micronycteris > Micronycteris hirsuta. Next base: position 43,647 of record PVJI01008886.1, read on the forward strand.
TTTCTTGACATACATGTGACAACAGTCATGACTTGTGAGTCCGTCAGAGGCCTGTGGTAAAGACAGGCGTGTTTGGGGGTGGTGCAGTGGGTGTGAGAAAAACACTGATTCAGTGACTGTCACTGTTCTCTTGTGGACAATTCCCGCAACCACCTGAGATGCCAGGATAGGCAGGAATCAAGAACTGCAAATTGGCAAGCCAGAGAGGGGGAGGGGGAGGAAGGAAAAGTGCTGGCCCCCACCCTCCACCACCAGCCCCACAGTGCTTTCTGAGCAGAGCCCACCCACCCCTACGACCACAGCATGGGGGAGAGGAAGCATTGCTGGGAACATTAGGGAACAGGAGGTACAATCCCACCACCCTGCCCCAAGCAGTGTTGGCCCTCTAGTCCCACTATCCACCCTACTCTGTGCTCTGAGCCCTGAGGAGGGTGACCTCTAGGGCCTACACATCAATGACTCCCTCATTCCCTGCCTTCCTGTTGGGTTTGGCCAATGAGAGGCCCCAGCAGGAAAATGAGGTGTTTATTCCCTTGCTCCATCCCCACCAGGTTGTCCTGGCCGGCTACATCTCTCAACCAAAGGCTGCTGTTCCTGTCAGGGACCCTCCACACAGCTGCACGCTCATGCCCTTGCCCTTCCCTCCCCTCCCCGTCCCCTTTAGGCCCAGGAGTTGTAAAGGCTTCCCGCTCTGGCTATCCCGAGAGCTGCACCATACCGTGTTAGTTTCTTAAGCCCACATCTTTGGAAAGAGTCCCTTTTAAATCTCCTCCCAGCTTGAGGATGCCCTGTCTCCTGCTGGGACCCTGACTGACTAATAGACCCATACTGCCTGGTATCACAAATATGCACGACCTCCCTCCCGGTCACGCGGTCTCACCTGTGCATCCCCACCCCCTAACTTCCTCATCACAGCCTCAATCAGGGAAGACTTCCTGGAGAGGGTCAGCTTTGAACCAAGTCAAGGGAGAAATCAGCCTGCAAATCAGTCAACAGTCCCAAGACTGCCAAATGAAACTAAGCAGAAGACGCTCGAGGAACTGCCAACTTAAAGAGTGGTGACAGACACACAAAAGAAAGGAGGCAAGGACACTGGCAAAGTAAACCTCAAAATCGCATGTGTTTGTGCTGCATTATTGAAGTTTATTCTTCCTGCCCGTGTGAATCAGGGGGCTGACTCAGTACACACTCATTCTGCAGAGTTCTACAAGTGCTGGGTTGTATGTGAGTAAATATGGGCCCCTTCCCTCTATTATCTGGATATTTGAATAAGCGTGATTCCTTTGCTCATTTAAAACTTTGCTTAGAATTTTTATGTGGTCACTACCTCTGAGAAAGAGGTGTATCCCCCCAGGAGCCAGAGCTGACCACCGGAGAGCCACAGATGTGCCCACAGGGACAGGGACAGGGCAGTGAATGAGGAAGACAGGGATTTCTCAAACCGGTCTCCAAGCTGTTAAGACTGAGAAGCAATGGCAGCTACCAAGCCGCGTTGTGACTTAAGAACGATGGCTATATTTTTAAAAGAAACCCTTTCCACTTTCATATTGGAAATGTTCGCTGCACTCTTAAATAACTTGATTGTGTCTCACGGACCTGTAGGAGCACTTCCAACTATACAGCATAAGCCCAAGTCAAATGTGGCATACATAAAGAATTTCATGGTACAGGCAACTTCCCCAGATCCCAGCCCTTCGCCTCTGTAAAACAAAGGGCTCGTGTGAAGTGAGGAGGGCTCAGTTGTGTAGGGTCGACTGTAGAAGTCTTCTTGGAGGAGGTGCTCAGGGAAGGAACAGAATCCAGGAGTTCAGATCCAGAGAGTGGAGGCTCTGCGTTACTGGGAGGAGCTGGAGAGAGCAATTTCAAGAGCTTCAATTACCTCTTTCCCACAGCCGCCCAGCCCCGCCCAAACACCTCCACATCTACCTCCTTAAGAGGGGCCACTATGGAAAGAAGGTGCTGGGGCAATGTTATGGAACTGGGCACCACAGACCCCCGCCCTGGAGAAGGTGGGGGCTCCTGGGGTAAGCAGAGGTTCTCTCGGGCCTTTGTCCTTGGCCAGGATCCCCACTGGTCTGAGCAGCTGGAATGGAATGTTCCTGGGATGAAAAGCCTGCTCCTTCCTCCACCTCTCCCCTTATGGAATTCCCCAGGCCCATGCGTGGGGTGGGGGAGGGGGGGTGGCTCTTCCAGGGATTCCTGATACGGCGATGCTCTGCTGCCTGGGGTCTATATCCTGGCAGGCTCTCCTAGGCTGGGCAGATCCGCTTCATTACACATTTGCAGACCTCCACTATGTGCTAGGCACCAAGCGTGACCTCTCATTTAATACTCAGAAGCTATTTCCTCCCTGGCTTCCTGAAACACACATGTGCGCGCACGCACCCACAGAAAAGAAACTGGTTTAAGGAAGAAGGTAAGTTATTTGCCCAAGGTCTCCCAACTGAGAAGTTCCAGGCCAGGACAAAATCCCAGGTCTGTCTTGTTGCCAGCCTGGGGTATTTTATGCCCCACCATGGAGCCCATCACCCTCCTCCTCTGCCACACCGGCTCTTGGCTCTCTTTGACACCAAGCATCCCAGCCCAGGTGTGCAGGGAGGGGGCAGCCCTTCAAGGCAACTGCAGGGCCTCAACATCGTTGGCCTGCCCTTGCCTGAAACCAGGTGTGCTGACTCAGCCTGACTCACCAACCCCCTTTCCCCAGACAACCAGGCTGGGTATTCAGCCTCTGGGGGTATGCCCAGACCTCGGGGAGTAGCACCTTCTGCTACCCCTCCAGCATCTTATCATATCAATTCCAGAACCAAGGACCAGGGATCACTGGGCCCAGATATCAAAGTGAGAGCCTAGAAATCCCCCACATTCACCTTATAAATGAAAAGCCACATAGCCAAATGTTTAAGGGATCTCTCACAGGTTCCATGTCCTTGGACAAGTCTCCTGTTCTTCCTGACCCTCAGTTTCTTCATCTTTGGAAGTGAGAATAACCCCTACGAATAGCTGGGAAGATTGAAACAGATAATGGTTGTAAAGTGCTTAGCACAGTGCCTGGCATGGAGGAGGTGGTTAATATATTATTCCAGAGCCAAGGATTCCCTTCCCCCATGACTCCCGGCCAGGGTGAGGCTGGTCTGGACTAATGGGGAAGAAAATCTCCCAGCTTTCCCAAATACCTCCTTCCCTGCTGGCTGTAAAGAGCCTAACCTCCAGCTCTGAGACGCCTGGGACCCTCAATTTTTCTCCAGCACTGGCTGTCAGTGAAGAGGGGTCTCCTGGAAACTTGGAACACCTGAGCCAAGACCTGTTGCTACAGCCTAATCTCTAGGAAGCCACCTTGGTGTCCAGGTGGAAGTGGGAGGGGGTGTTCTGGTCATTTATCAGTGTAACAAGTCTGCGGGAAGCTAAATAATTCTCAGCTTTTACTTTTACTCAAATAGTGATCACCAACAGGGGCAGCCTCTTTCCAGGAAAGCGTCTTGATGGACCTTCTCGCCCGGCCCAGGGACCAGCCCAACCAGAGTGCTTCCTTTGAGCCCCCTGTCTAAGTGACCTACCCTAGCCGATCTCCTGCCAAACATTTGAAGCTCAAGGCCTGGGATGCCCTACCACTCCTAGGAAGAGGCTGGTTGGGGGGCAGGGATACCGGGAGCCCAGCTGCTCCAGGCAACGCCCAGTGTTCCAGGAAGCAGCCCCACACTGCCCTCTGGTGGTGCCACCCAGAGACCCCAGAGATACCGTCTCATCGCTGCCTAGCCAAGACAGGGAAGGGGCTTATCCAAGGATGGAACAGGCCCCAGACTAGAACCTTGAACTGACTCCCCAGCCCCAGGCACTAACCTGAAGAAAGGCTCCTGTTTGCTCATTTCCCTTTGCTAGGATCCCAGATTCACTGGTGGCCATCAACGGCCTCAGAGCACAGGTCCAGTCCCCAGGGCTGGGGGCCATCAAGAAAGTGTTCAGGAAGTCATGGGTAGAGATTCTAGTTATTTATGAAGGCCTAAAAACAGCCCTTGCGCGACAAGAACTGCCCAGCCCCCAGAAGGTCCCCTGGGATGGTGACTGTCTGGGGAAGGCTGCCTTGAGGAGGGCCAGGAGACACAAAACCTTAAAAGCAGAGACCCTCTGATTCCATGCTGCTTCTTGAGCCCCTGAACTAGGTAGATATCAACGTTTTGTTGGTTGAGGAGAAAATAGAGCCTCCTAGAGGGGCCCTGGGCTGAGGGGTAGTGGGCAGAGCACTGAACCAAGAGCTGGGGTGCAAGCCACTGAGTGCTATGTGCCTGGCCAAGGCCCTTGCTGAGAAGTATTGGGACATCTGGAAGTGAAAGGAGGACACAGAGCTGCCTGTGACACAGGACCAATTTCCATTTCCTACACACACACCCCTTTCTCCATCAAGAGTCATCTCTAACTCCCTACCCCCACCTCCAAATTAGGACAAAGCTGATTACCAATAAATCCCAGAGAAGGCAAAATTGTGCTGGCACAGAGCACTTTATACCATTAGCTAAAAGCTTCTCTGGACCAAGTGCCCGTCTTCCATGCAACCCATAAAACAAACAGTTCTGGCTGCAGCCCAATGCTGTGCCAAAGCTCCTCACTGTGCTCCCCTCCAAGAAGTCCTTGTCCTATCTGGGCCCCTAGGACCCAAATGACCCTAGCAGCTTCAGAATGTTCTCCTCTCTGGGGAGGTCAGAGGATGCCAGGGCTACCCACTGCTTTCCTGGTCCCCAAGCTCTCCTCAGTCTCTGAGACCTCCTCCTGGACTTCCTTTCCCCAGCTAAGCTGAGAAACCAGCCGAAAAGTGTCGTACCTGGGGAGAGGAAGAGCTGATGGGGGAGGGTCAGGGTCCTTTCGGGGCAGCACAGCAGACCCTCAGGACCCTAGGATTAAACCAGATTCCCTTGACTCTGCCATTCTCATCCTACCCCCTCCTCCCCATTTCCAAGCCCTGACATGAGGAGGGACAGCTATGTTCAGAGAGAGACTGAGGAAACCAGCCCAAAGAGGGGGAGGAGTGGTTCTAGGTCACACAGCAGACAAGTTGGACACCAGTTCTCTCTAGCCCCTGCCCCTGGGCAGGGAAGAGACACTAAGGGAAGGCCTGGGACCTAGTTCTGTCCCTTTGCTGGTCCATGACCTTGCCACTCTGCAAAATGAGGATTTTAAATTAGCTCCTGGCTCACCGGCAAAAACACTGCCTCTTTCTAAGTGTGATTTAATAGAATAAAACATTCTTCCATAATGAATGGGGGAAGAAGACAGACCTCAGCCCTGTGTCAACCTCACTACAGCCCTTCCAGAAAGTGAAGATACCCACTGCACAGACGGGAAAGTAAGGCTGCAGTCAACTCAGCTGGTGAGCAGCAAGCAGCAGTGAGGCGGTTCACAGCTTCGTGTAGGTGGGGAGGGGAGCCTGAAGGGCATGTGGACAGGAAGAGAAGCAGATCTCATTGCAAGTCTGGCCCTTTAAGGCCCCCCTTTCTAGAAGCCAATGACATACCTGCCCCCTTGGAGCCTGTTAAAAGATGTCACCTGGCTCCATCCCTGGCAGAGCCATTTTAGAGAAAGATTGGGAGGGGGTCCCCTAGGAGAGCAGGTGAGGCTTTAGGCAGTTGCCAAATACTGGTTATCTAAGTCAGGCTGTACTCTGAGCGAAGCTGCCTGAGGAAAAAAATTTTACATGTGGGAGGCCTTAAGTATAAATATTAGTTGGGGGGGGGGTGCTCAATCTCTCCAGGATTCCATCTCCCCAAATGGGAAACAGGGTCTTAGAAGAGAACTCAGCGGTACATTGCTGTACCAGACCCTACCCCATCTTGGGACCTCATTATTCTGTCAGCCCAAAGGTATGGAGGTAGGTGGTGCCAGAAAACCGCAGCCTCAAGGGCAAGACTCTTCTTACAGCCCCAAGGGACTCAGGAAAATCAACGCAGGTACGCAGAGGGAGGAGGGGTGCTGCGTCAGTGCAGCAGGTTCCAACTGGTAAAAGTTTGCTGGCTAACCCTCCTGAGGTCTGAGCACCCTCAATTTGGCCAAATCTATAATGGGGACTTGGTGCTACCGCCTCACTTCCCAGGAGGTCTGGGAAGGGCAGCAACGGAAAGTAGACAGCTTTATTAGGGACCCATCAGACTCCAGAAGCCCCAAGGAAGGGAGATCCTGGTCCCTGCACCACCCCTCTCCGCCCCCTGGATGCACCAGCCGCTAAGACCGCACCTCAGCCTACTTCACTGGTCCCCGGCCCCCCGACTGTCTCTTCTTGTGGTCGGTCAGTCCATCCATCCGCGTCGGTGACGCCGTTCATCCAGCCGACGTCCGCAATCCTTCGTCTGCACCTCGGCGACAGCCTGTTGGGGGTAGCCAGGGGTCGCGGTGCTGAGGTCAGCGCTGGGGGGAGGCGGGGCCGCGGGGTGGACTTCGGCGGAAGGGCGAGGCCGGCTCCGGGCCGTGGCCCCGCCGCAGGCGTCCGGCGCCCCAGGGTACGCAGCTACCCAGACCCAACGCCGAGGCGAGCAGCGCGGGAGGGCGGCCGCGGCGACCGCGACGCGAGCCCTTCTTGAGACGCGACCCGTGCGCTGCCAGGTAGAGCTCGGCCTGTGCCACGCCACCGCCCAGGCGGCCCAGGCTCTCGGCGCGGTGCGCCAGGCGCAGCTCGGCCGCCAAGAAGACCCGGTGCAGCTGCAGCACGCGGCTCTCCAGCTCCGACACTAGGCGCCGGCGGCCCTCCACCTCCAGCAGTCGCCGCCGCGCTTCGGCCAGCTCCAGTGCGCGGCCCCCGGCCCCAGCCGCGCCCGGGCCGCCGCCCGCGCCCCCTGCCGGCCCGGTGCCCCCCGCACCCCCGTCAGCGCTCTGGCGCCAGCGCTGCAGCTCGGGCCCCTCGGCCGAGCCCACCGACGCGGGGGTCGCCTCTGGCAGAAGTGAGGCCTGAGCCGGAGCAGGGGTCGGGGTCAAGGTCGGGGTTGGGGGCGGGGGCTGAGGGGATGGCAGAGGCTCCCGGGGCGGCACCGGCGGAGACCCGGGTTCCGCTGCCCCTTCCTGGGTCCCCGGGCCGCAGGCGCTGATGCGGCAGCCCGGCATCCCCCGCCCCCCGGCGGTCAGCAGCGCGCTGTCTGCAGGTTTGTCCGGCGGCTCCCGCGCGGAGGATGATGGACGCCAACGACGCAAGAAATGTGGCCGCAGCCCCCGCACCAGTGCCTTTGGCCAGTGCCTCTTATGGAACTAGGGGCGGGGCGATAGACAGCACAGCCAATCAAAGGCTGACGTGCCCTGACACCGCCTCCTCTGCCCCGCCTGTTCAGGACGCTGTCCACACCCTTCAGGTCCTACGTCCTTCTCTGCTAGGACAACCAGTCTCCATCCACCTCCCCCCGAATTTTGGGTGGAAAGAGGACCTCATCTTCACTGGTTTGGCCCCTGATCATAAGCTCCGGTAGCTGGTGCTTAGAAATCATGGACTCCAGGCTCCACCTGGGGAGGATTTTGCCTGAGGCCACACCGTGTGACAGTGAAAGCCTGGACCAGAACTTAGGAGGCTTAACTCCTTGCACAGTGCTCCTTCCCCTACCGCACCCCTTGGTCCAATCGGCTCTGCCTGGTCTCCTGGGCCACAAGGCTTACCAGGAACCCCTTCTCCAATCTCCAATATGGCTGTGGAGTAATTCAGGACATGGCCCCTCCGCGACCTCAGAGAACAGATGGCTGCCTGGCCAGCAGCCATAAGGAATGAGGAAAACTGTATCTGGATGTCCCAGACCTCTCAAGGCCCCTGGGTCTCAAGGTTCCTGTGTTTATCACAAAAGTGTAGAATTTTCACACGCTACTCCCTCCCTAACCCTATAAGTAGCACCAACGCTGGGTGCGGGGTTCAGCCCTTCTCACACCGATCCACCGCCATTGGTGCACCTCCCCGTAACGTGAGTAATAAACGGCATGTTCACAGCATGTCCACATCTGTTGGTCCTCTGGGTAGTTTTTCCGGAATATCAGGAACACACATGCAGCTCCCCAGTTTGGAGCTCCGGTGTTACACGGGGCCAGTGTAGAGATTGATGCACAGGAGCGCCTCGTGTCCTGGTGGGGATCTGATATGGTTGGCTCCCCACCAGGCAGGCCCTTTGCATGAAGAGCAAAGTATAGAGCTGCCACTGAGTCTGGCCCAGCCTTTGCAAACCTTGATGGACCCCCAGAGGAGCCCCAGACCGCATGGTGTGCAAAATTCTTTCCATGCCCTTGCTCCTGTTTGCTCCTCCCAGTGGATGTCCCCATACTTTACACAGAGGGGAAACACACCAAGAAGGTAGCAGTGGTGCCTTCCCCACAGTCACGTTGCAGGTCTGTCACTGAATCATTGCAGGTCTGTTGCTGAATTGGACCACTGAATGGGACCAGCTCTGACATTCATGCCCTCTGGCAGCTCAGATACCTCGGTCTGTTTACTGTCATTGGGGAAGACCTTAATTGGGACCTTGTCAACCTGGCAAAATGACAGAATGGAGCCCTGCCCATTTTTCCCACAACAGAAATGACCCCGCCATAAGCCATACCGTCTCCAAACACTGGCCCAGACAACAGAGCCCTGCTTCAGTTTCCGTCGCTGCAGATGTGCTGTCAGAGATGGGAGAGATCTCTGTGATGGGTGGGGCAGAGGCTGGAGGGCCAGAAACTAGTTCATACCAGTTGGGAACTGCAGCCAACCCTGGGCTCAGGGGCACCTGCCAAAAGTGTGGCCAGAGTGATTACTGCCTCCACCTGAAGAGGAAGCAGATGGGGGAGCTGCACTGGCTTGACGTGGAGGAGGACAAGGATGAAGCCTCCCCCTCCATGTGCTTTAAGTGCTTTCAGGTGCCTTAGATTGAGTGATTGGGACTCGTGGGCGAGCCAGCTGAGCTCCTGAAAGGCAGCTCAGGAGAGGAGGGAGAGGTCCAAGAAGGGGCCAGGCTCAGTGAAGAAGAAGGGAGGAAGACTTGGAAGGAGGGCATGAGGGGGAGAGTGTTCAGTGACCAGGAGTGGTGGAGGCTCAGCGGAGGGGAGTGGAAGGGGCTCAGTGAGGGCAAGACTAGGGGTTTGCTGACTGTGAAGGGCTAGGGGGCCGGGGAGGAGATTAGTGGGTGCATTGGTAATAGGGGAGGCTCACAGAGTGAGGAGAAGGGAAATTTAGTGACAAAGATAGGGCCTCAGGGAGTCAGAGGGGCTCAGTGGGAATGATGGAGGCTCAGGAATTACCAGGTTGCCCCCAGCAAGGAGGAATGCCCTGCTTAATGGCGTCACCCCTTTGAATGGTCTCCTTTGTGTCATCAAACCCTATGCCTTTCTCTGCACAGATGACCCCCCCACCACCACCAATCATCATCATCACTGTGGGGAGATTGGCAGGGGTTTTGCCTGAAGTAGGCAGATCACTGCCACCAACTTCTGAGGATATGTAAGGGGAACAAGACTAGGACTTACCCCCACCGTCGGCCAGAACCAGAGAACCGGCCAGATCTGAGTTCACATCCCACACAGGGCCCGCCTGAGTGACCTTGGGAAAGTCATTTCTCTAAGTAAGAGGAGATACTCAACCTATTTTTATTGAACGAGTAAATGTTCTCTCTCTTCTCCCAGCATACAGAACAAAGGGGCATCAGCAGTCTTTTCTTCCTGATAAGAAACCAAGGGGCATGGATGGACGGAAGGATTTGTCCAAGGTTTCAGAAGCTGATAATATCTGTCCTCCATCTGAGCCAGAGACACTGAAAGAGAAGAGGCAGCCCGAGAGGGACCTGATTCCAGAGTCCTGCCCAGGACCTACACCGCCCCCCCCCAGGACAGCAGCCAGCAGAGGCAGAGCCTATGGACGGAGCGTGTGGCTCTGAGAGGTCACACAGCAGATAAGTGGCCAAGCAAGAATTCAAACACAGATCTGACCCAACCCAAAGTCATAGTTCACCTCCCTATCATTCTCTGCTATGTCCCCTCTTCCTAACTTCTATGGTATTTTCTACACATTTTTTATATGTATATATTTGCTTATTGTTTAGTTATTTAATAGTCTCTCACCCTAAACTGGTTTTGTTTATCTTTAGACTCCCCTGAAGTTAAGTAGAATGCCCCAATAAAGCACCCAATAAACATTTGAATAAAAAAATAATGCAAGTGTAGATAGAGCTTGTTGAGAACAGAGAAGTCCCCTTCTTTATTCATCCATTTATTCATTCATTTCTTAGGTCACTTATTTGACAAATTTGATCATTACCTTTTCATTTGGGCTGGCTGCCGAAAGGACAGCAATGGTCAGACGGGGCCCTGCCCTCTAGGAGCACACAGTCTAGGGGGGGACACACACGTGTACTGGCAATTCAGTGAGGTATCTCCTGGAATAGGGAAAAACAGAGGCTCAGCGAACACAATGCAGAAAGTGCGCCCAGTTGGGTGGGGAGGGGATCAGGGAGAGCTCCCTGCAGATGCTATTTAAACTGAGACAGACCTAAAGGATGAATCAAAGCAGGTGACGCAGATACGATGGGGGTGGAAAAGGAGAAGGACTCGGGATGGGAACACTGTGTGCGCACGACCAGGGCGAGGGCTTGGGCACCTGCCAGCTCCCTTAATGGCCCTGGGCTCTGCACTCCCAGAAGTGGACAGGGGCTACAGCCAACCACCTCTTAGTGCACAGCCAGCCTGGCAAACACAATATTTGGAATTAGGAAGTACATATTTAGACGGTAATGATCTTTTTTTTTCCTGATCGTTAAAAGTTATACATTTCCTCCTACTGTAGCAAAGATGAAAAATAGAGAAAGTATTAAAATTAAAAAATAGGGCCTTGGCTGGTGTGGCTCAGTGGATTGAGTGCAGGCCTGTGAATCAAAAGGTCACTGGTTGGATTCCCGGTCAGGGTACAGGCCTGGGTTGTGGGATTGCGAGAGGCAACTGATTGATGTTTCTCTCCTTCTCTCACTCCCTTCCCCTGTCTCTAAAAAATAAAATAAAATAAATTAAAAAATAGAGAAGGAAGGCATCTGGAATTAGAGAGACTTGAGTTTGAATTGAAGCTCAGTCCTTTCCTAGCTCTGCAACCCTAAGAAAGGCACATTTTCTCTCTGATCTTCAGGGTCTAAGGAATGGAACTGTTAATACCTATAGCATAAAGGGCCTGGATGGACGGAAGGATTTGTCCAAGGTTTCAAAAGCTGATAATATCTGTCCTCCAATGAGCCAGAGACACTGAAAGAGAAGAGGCAGCCCGAGAGGGACCTGATTCCAGAGTCCTGCCCAAGACTTACACACCCCTCCCAGGATAGCAGCCAGCAGAGGCAGAGCCTATGGACGGAGCGTGTGGCTGGGGCCCAAATCAGGATCCCCTCCTACCGCTGAAAGTGGGACGGGGCAGGAGGTCAAGGCCTGAAAAGTCGACTTCCATCCCAGCCTACAAGATTCAAGGCCTCTGCTAAGAGACCCAACCCCTCCCTTTCAGTACCTTCCCTGCAACCTGATCTGGCACCCTCTAGGATGTGATATCAGTTTAATAATTTAGCAGATGCAGACAAAGATAGCGGCTCTGAAAATAACCCAGCTAGGCCCAGCCTCCCTCTCCTCTTTCCCCATCAGACTCCCTGCCTTCCCCGCAAGGTTTCTGGTTGCCCCCACACCTGTAACTGCCCCTGCCCACCGGTGGGCACCTCACTTGGCACCTCATCCTTTTTCTTCTTCTAGTCCTTCTCCTTCTCCATCCTCCTCCTCACCTCTTCTTTCTCTCAATTCTCATAGTAAGAGCTTTTATATTAATTAGAGCTTAAAAGAATTTTGTGCTGGAAGTCAGAAGCTTGGGTTTAATTCATTATGTGCACTGAGCAAGTGCCTTCTAAGTCTCTCTTCCCGTTTTTGTAAAAGAAGGCCTCTGGATTCCTAAGTGTAGCAGGAACAAAATGTTTGGGTGGCGGCAATTACTCGGCCAGGGAACTGGATGTCGTTCCCAGGAGGGCACAGCTGCTGTGGCAGTGCCCTCTCTGCCAGCAGCGCTGCAATGCATCCTGCTGCTCCATCCCAAGAGCTCACAGGTTCTCTTTGGTTCTTACTTCTTTCGTGATCAAAATTTTGCCCTGATTATTATTCTTAGAATAAAAGGCTGTGCGTGACTTGTGTTCACAATGCATGTAGCAGGTTTCATGTGCTTTTGGTGCTTCATCATGTTTCTGACAAGTAGAAATTTTACTTCCCTCTGGGAAGCTGGGAAGAATAATACCCCTCATCCCTTGCTGGGTCTTTGCTCAAATCACCCCTCCTTTATGGGTCTGTTTACACATCTTTAAAGAGGCCAGGTGTTGAAGGGTAAGCAGAACAACATAAGTAAGACTGTGTGATCTCTAGATTGTAAGCTCCAAAAGGGTGAGATCGCTTCTGTTTTCATGTATTTATTCAACAACAGAATTAAGCACTTACTATGAACCAGACACTATGCAAGGTGCTAGAGGCAGAACAAAAATAATAGCACAGTCCCTGTTCCTCGAAGCTTACCTTTCAGAAATCAAAATAATTAAACTGCCTTGGCTGGTGTGGCTCAGTTGGTTGGGTGTCATCCTATAAAGTGAAAGGTCGCTGGTTCAATTACTAGTCAGGGCACATGCCTGGGTTGCAGCCCTGGTCCCCAGATGGGGCATGTGTGCAACGCAACTGATCCAGGTTTCTCTTCCTCTCCTTCTCCCTCCCTTTCCCTCTCTCCAAAAAGAAATAAAATCTTTAAAAACAAACAAAAAAACAAAATCATTAAATCTCAAGGCATGTGCCATAAAAGAATAATAAAATACCTGCTAATACTTACTTAATGCTTACTCTATGCCAGGTACTGATCCTATGAGGTGCTATTATTAACATACCCCATTTTATTTTTTATTTTTATTTTTTTAATATTTTATTTATTTATTTTTAGACAGAGGGGATGGGAGGGAGAAAAGGAGGGAGAGAAACATCAATGTTTGGCTGCCTACTGCACGCCCCACACGAGGGATCTTGACCCTCAACCCAGGCATGTGCCCTGACTGGGAATCGAACCAGCGACCCTTTGGTTCACAGGCCAGCACTCAATCCACTGAGTCACACCAGCTGGGAACATACCCCATTTTACAGATGAGGAAACTAAAGGACAGAGTAGTTAAGTAAATGTGACCAAGGTCACATGGTCAAGGAGTGGCTGAGCTAGGATTCACCATCCAGGCAGTCTGCTTCCTGAGCCTGTTTCAACCATGAAGCCATAGGACTTCCTTCAAAATAATGAACAAAGAATAAACTGGTGACACCATGAAAAGGGGAGGCAGGGGGGCCTCTCCTTAAGAGGAGATATTTAAACTGAAACCTAAAATACGAGAGGGATTCACTCATGTGGAATTGGGTAAAGAGATTTCCCAGCAGAAAAAAATAGTATGTGCAAAGGTCCTGAGATGGAAAGATCAGTCCGCTCAGTGCCTGGTAAGCCAGCAGGAGAGTGGGGAGAGCTGAGGTCAGAGGGGCAGACCAGGCCTGGAGGCCAGGGCGAGGGTTCTGGATTTTCCTGTAAGTGCAGGGGAAGCCTTTGAAAGGTTTAAGTGGGGATCCACAGGATCTGATTTGCTTTTAAAAGATTGTGCTGTTTGCTGCGTTGAGAATGAACTCAAAGGGAGTAAGAGGGGGATGAAAGAGAGCAGTTAGGAGATTACTACAGTAATCCAGCAGGGAGAGGTAAGTGCCACTCCAGAAGGAATGACAAGAGGTGGGCGGGGGGATGAATTTGGGTTCTGTTTGGAGGTGAACTGAGAGGATTTGTGGATGGATTAGCGTGAGGGTGAGGGACTGCCTTCTGGGTTTGTGGATGGAGCAGCAGAATGCATTGTCATGCCTCCGACTGAGCTGGGAAAGACCAAAGACTGAGGGAGGAGCAGGGTTAGTGGAAAAGTCAAGAGTTTTTTTTTAACCTAAATGATAATTGCTTCATTATAAACATAAGAACAAAAGGGGTCTATAGTAATCACCCATTATATCTTCCCATTTATTTAGTCTAATAAATACTTTGCAGAGGTGTATCTTCAGGTTCAAAAGTGGAACGACTGTTAGAGCTAACTGGCCTTGACATAGAACTCGATTATGTGATTTCTGTCACAGCTTGTAGACCTCTGTTCATTGTGTATCAGTCTAATGAGAAAGGCAAACTCAATAAAAACAATAATCTAGAAAGGAAAAATGTGTTTCTGGTAAAAGTCTACACAAATAGGGGACAAGCCTTTGAAAATAATTTTGTTTAATAATTTTGTTAAACTTCTCTGCTTTTATCCTCCACTCAGCGCTCTCCTCACAGACTGCTTCACTTCTGATCCTCAAACATGTATTTTTTCCCCACTCCAGTCAATTCTCTGACACCAGCCGGTTGTCCTACAATTCAATTCAATTCTTTTTTTTTTTAATATTTTATTTATTTACTCTTTAGAGAGAGGGGACGGGAGGGAGAACGAGAGGGAGAGACACAGCCCTGTGCAGGAGAGATATATCTTTTGGTTGCCTCTCACACGCCCCCAGCCAGGGGCAGGGCCTGCAACCCAGGCCTGTGCTCTGACCTGGAATCGAACTGGCAACCCTCTGCTTCACACACCAGCACTCAACCCACTGAGCCACACCAGCCAGGGCCAATTCCGTTCTTTTTTATTTTTGAGAGAGAAAGAGAGATTGATTTGTTGTTCCACTTCTTTGTGCATTCATTGGTTGAAATTCTTGTATGTGCCCTGGCCAGGAATAGAACCTGCAACCTTGGCATATTGGATGACACGCTAACCAACGGAGCTACCCAGCCAGGGCTCAATTCAATTCTGACAGTACCTGGACTTAATGCAGACCACAGACGTTAAGGGCTTATTCACACAAGACTGCCCCCTACTTCAGACGCCAATCACAAGTAGTAGGTCCTCGGTTTATCAACAATTTCTGTCCCGTTTGGCTGTAAATCAGAGGTTCCCATGATCTTCTTGGATTCAATCATTTGCTGGAACAGCTCACAGAACTCAGTGAATCACATTTACCAGTTTATTACAGAATAAAGAGTATGGTAAAGGATACAGATGAACAACCCAGTGAAGAGATACATAGGGCAAGAGGCCCTGAGCCTAGGAGCTTTTGTCTCCACGGACTTGGCCTGTGCCACGCCCCCACCAGAAGCTCTCTACGTCTCGTACTTCTGGGATCTCTATGAAGGCTTCATCACATAGGCATAACTCAATCTCTAGCCCCTCTCCCCTTCCCAGAGGACGAGTGGGGCAGTGGCTGGGGCTGCAAGTCCCAAGCTTCTAATCACGGCTTGGTCTTTCTGGTGACCAGCCGCCACTCTGAAGTTATCCAGGTGCCCGCCAAGAGTCACTTCATTAAAACAGAAGGTGCTCCTCTGACCCAGGAAATTCTAAGGATTTAGGAGCTCTGCGTCAGAAACTGGGGCCAGACAGCAACATAGGCATACCTCAGTTTATTGCGCTTCACTTAGTGCTCTTCACAGTTGTGGTGTGTTTTTGGTTTTTTGTTTTTGTTTTCAACAAATTGAAAGCAAGACCCTCCACCAGCAAAGATTGTGATTCACTTTATTCCAATACTCGCTTTATTGCAGTGGTCTGGAATTGAATCTGCCATATCTCTGAGGTATGCCTGAATATACATTTTCTATTATTTCACCCAACACCCAAGTTGGAAAGAGACCTTCTGTCTCCTTCTGACTCTCTAGGTCTGTCTCCATCTCCCTCTCCAGGTTTGCCTTTCCCTCGCCCTGGCCTCTCTCCCCACCTTACCTCCCCTCCTCTTTCAGTATCTGAGGCTTGGACTCAGCAGCCAACCCCACCCCCATCCGCACCTCCAGAAAAGCTGGGAGGAAGGAACCTCAGAGTCTGGCTAGGGTCAGATGTAGGGCTGCCATTCCCTTCAGAAGGGAGGCCAGGGCTCAGCTGGCTCACACGTGACTGAGCTCCTGCCCTGGTGGCTCCACAGAACAATGGGGACCCTGAGCACCAGCCCAGAGGAGGAAACAACCTCAAAGTCATTTAGGCTGAGGCTGAGCCAGGCCAGGCTCTAAGCTCCCAGTCTCCCTGCTATCCCCCCACCTGAGCCCCTAGGGCCAAACCTGGCAACCCCTCACTCTTTTCTACTTGCTCTGGCCCAAATCTAGTCAGAGGTACTCCATGCTCTCTCATGGCCCTGACCTTTGACCTCCTCACAGTTTGCCTCCATTCTTCATCCCTCAGATTTATGTTCCCCGCCCCGATGGAGGTCTAGAGGGCTGGACTCCACAGGTGGGCCTAAGGACAAGAGTGGGGAGCTCCATGTCTGGGTCTACCCATCTATGGGTCCATGTCACCACCTCCCTTTGTCCCCATTGTGCCTTCCTTAGGGAGATGACCCAAATCCAGGTCACAGGGTGGGACACCACATAGTAGCTCCTCCCACTTCCACAATAGCGTCTAGACACATCCCTGCAAGCTCAGGAGAGAACCCTGCCATGCCCCACCTCCCCTATGATTTTGGCAAGAACTGAACAGGGTGAAAGGAAGCTCAGGATGTGAGGAGACGGATCTGGGTCAAGTGACTTCTTCACTCTGAGCCTCAGTTTGTGCACCTATAAAAAGACCACTCTGGTGGTCTTCCCAGAGCCCACTGTGGATCTGCTTTTCATCCTTTCGCTGCCAGGGCTGGAAGGCAGCTACCCTAGGCTGGCCTCTACCTGTTCCAGCTCCACCACTTTGTCTGATCAACTGTTGATCCTTCTAGCATTCCTGCCTTGGAAAGCTCTCCTAGAATCCTCCACTGGGACCCCAAAGGGACCCAGAAAACCTTCTGCTGCAGCACTAAGCTGTCACCTCACACTGCATTGGTGCCTCTGGGTATGGTGCATCTCCCCGCACACTGTGAGCTCCCCAAGGTCACATGCTGAGTCTTATTCCTCTTGGCGTCTGCACCACTCAGCCCAGAGCAAGGCACAGAGTAGAGGCTCACTGATCCCTGCTGAGTGAGAGACCAGACCAGGGCTTTTCAGGTTCTCCACCATGATCACTGCCCGCTCTGGTCCCTAGTCTTACCTTACCCTACCCCAGCCTCACCATGACAGCGTGCCTCCAGTGTTGCCGGCTTTCCCAAGCCCACTGTCCTCCTCTGGGTCTCACTTGGGAGGTCCAGGGACCGAACACTGTACTACCACCTTGAGACTTCTGGTAACCCCCACCCTTTTCCCTCTACATTTGAATTTCAGCCATTTCCTCAGGCTGCAAACAGGGAAGGGTGTGCTAAATTGTTACATTGGTAGCCTCCAATGAAGCAGCCCTCCAGATATCCATGCCATGGGTGTTACCTCCAGAGCTGACTCTGGGCTTGGCTAATATGACTTGCTTTGGTTAATGGGATATCAAGAAGCATGAAGGAAGCAGAGACTTGACACTCGCCTACTGGAGCTTGACCTGTTGGAAGCCAGCTGCCACACTATAAAGAAGGTCGGCTAGACTTCTAAATGATGAGAGGCCAGACAAAGAGAGGTCCTGGGGGCAGAGAAGCCATCGTGGTAACCCAGCCCCAGCTGCCCCAGTTACAGGCAGCCCCACACTCAACCCTCAGGGCGACCCGCAGAACCGACCAGCAAACCCCAGCTGAACCACAGAAGTTTCAGAAATAACATGTCATCGCTGCTTTAAGGCGCTAAGTTTGAGAGTAGTTTATTTCTCAGCAACAGATAACTTAACCAATAAATGCATTTTCCCTTACCCTCCACACGTAGTCCTGAGGGATCCACCTCCAGAGTAGATCGTGTGTCTAGCCACTTCTCACCATGTCCCCAGGCACCACCCTTGTCCTGGCCACCATCATCTCTCAGCTGCATTATTGCCACAGACTCCTCACTGGACTCCCGGCCTCCAGTCTTACTCTCCTGCGTTTGCCACACAATGTCCAGAGTGAAGCTTTTGGGGGCTTGATCCAGTCAAGCCATTCCCCTGCTCAAGGCCCTCCAGTAAGTTCTAGTATCACTTGGATTAAAAGACAGACTCCTTAGTGGCCTTGGAAGCCTGTGTGGGCCAGTGCCTGCTCTGTCTCTGTCCCCATCTCCAGTCACTCTCCCCCAGCTCAACAGCGACACTGTCTTCCTTTTGGTTTCCAGAAT
Organism: Micronycteris hirsuta; assembly: GCA_004026765.1. Lineage (NCBI taxonomy): Eukaryota > Metazoa > Chordata > Mammalia > Chiroptera > Phyllostomidae > Micronycteris > Micronycteris hirsuta. The sequence goes on from PVJI01008886.1 coordinate 61,774, forward strand.
ATGCCAAATGGATCCCCACATTGGGGCCCAGAAGATTTCCCCCTACCCCCCGCACCCACTCCAGGGCTCTTTCTACCCATTAGTGGTTTGGGAGGGTGCAGGCATGGGCTCCTGAGAAATGGGAGGGCTTGGAGGAGCTTCTTTCCACAAACACTACCAGCTGTAGCCTTTGGACCCTGCCTTCAGCTGGGGGATCAGAGACAAATCAGACCAGACTGCTCTCTGAGAGCTTCTGTCTGGGGACATGGAAAGCAGCAGAGGAGGTCAAGGCCATCAGAAGGGCTCAGGCAACCTCTGAGTTAGGTCAGGGAGAATGACTTCCAGGGAGCTGGGGGCTCTCTGGGAAGGCTTAACAGGGTTGTGAGATTCTTGTGGGGGTCGCGGTGGGGATGGGAGGTGGGGAAGGGAGGGGCCCAGAAAGGGGGATGGTGTTGAGTCCGGTTCAGTCCCAGAGGTGCCTATTGTCCCCTGTGAGTGACAGGAAGACTCAGCATTGGCCATGTGTATCCATGCCTCTGTGTGTGTGTGTGTGTGTGTGTGTGTGTGTGTGTGTGTGTGTGTGTGTAAGAAAAAAAGCAGTACTGAGGTGAAGTGGAGGACAGTTGAAAAAGGCTGAATGAATAAATGGATTTAACTGATGTGGAAATTAAAGCCCAGAGAGGCTGAGTCACTTGCTCCAATTCACAAAGCCACTAGGTGGTTAAGGCAGAATTTGAACCCAAGCCTATCTTGACACACACAGTGAGGTGAAAAAGTAGAGGTTTACTCCTCCAGTGTCCACAGCTTATTCACTCTGTGACATCAGCTAAGGCCATTCCTATCATGGGCCTCATTTCCTCTCAATAAATTGAGGGAGTTTGATGAAGTTTCTTAAGGCACAAAGACTGTAGAAAATACTTCTACTAGAGCTTGGAACCAAAGCCAGGAGCAAAGCAGGAGCCCCTGCCTCAACCTGGTACAGGGTGGTGCCTCACCCTGACGCTCCCTCCAGGCTCAGCAACTGGGTGCCACACACTAGCTAAACTGAGAGAGCCCCCACCATGCAGCCCAATCCAGAGTTCCAGAGGCCCCTACAGAATTCTGGGGCTCAAGCTGCACCTTAGCCACATCATTGGCTCAGCTGAGATCCCAGCTCACCTGCCCCTCACTCCCCACAGGTAACTCCTGGGTTTCCCTGGTTCTCTCCAGCTTCTAGGACACACCATCCTTTGACCAATGAAGGAAAGGGGAGAGGCAACTCTGAATGGCCATTGGCCTAATGTCTGACCTTACCAACAGACTTGACCAATCAGAAGAGATGAGACAGCCTCAATCTTCACATTCCAATTTTGCCCATCCTCCACCATTCTGTTCCCTTCCACCTCGGTGGGTTTCCTTTCAGTTGGTTCCATTCCATTTATTACATTCAGAATTCCAGGATATTCTACCTGGGAAAATGGGGAATGATAGGAAGAATTGGAGCTGATTACAGAAGGGACTTCTTGAGGGGAGAACCCCCCCATTCGGCTGGGGCCTGGGGCAATCTCCAGGGTCCAGGTTCTGGAACACCCAAAGGAGCCACTGCAAGGAGCTCAGGCTCTGAACAGAAGGGATTTGGGCTGATCTTGGGCAAGTGGCTTAAATCTCTGAGCCTTTGTTTTCTTAGCTGTACAATGGAGATTTGGGATCTATTCACTGAGTTATTGTGCGGATTAAATGGAATTAAGCACATCATTTACCTACCACACAGTAGGTGGCCATGGTCAATAGTAGTAATTTGTTTTTCTGCTGATTCTCAAAGTCAGTAGTCTTTTTAAAATTATTTGTTAGCCCTGGCTGGTGTGGCTCAGTGGATTGTGTGCCAACCTGTGAACCAAAGAGTCGCCAGTTCGATTCCCAGTCAGGGCACAGGCCTGGGTTGTGCGCTGGGTCCCCAGTAAGGGGTGGGCAACAGGCAACCACACATTTATATTTCTCTCCCTCTCTTTCTCCCTCCCTTCCCGTCTAAAAATAAATAAATAAGATCTTTTAATATATTAATAAAATGAATAATTAATATATAAAATTAGTAAGAAAATATTTTATTAATATATATTTTAAAAGACTTTATTTATTTTTAGAGGGGAAGGGAGGGAGAAAGAGAGGGAGAGAAGCATTGATGTGAGAGAAAAACATCGTTCACTTGCAGGATGACGTCCAGCCACCCGAGCCACACTGGTCTGGGGGCGTCAGAGTCTGTGGTCTTGCCTCAGAGAGTCCTGGCCCAGAATGGTTGGGGAGGCAGAGATGGGGCAGGAAGAAGGGATTAAAATAAAATAGCTATCATCTATTTAGCACTCACCATGAGCTGGCCTCTATTGTAATCACCATATGAAACTATTATTATATTCACTTTATAGACAAGTTATCTGAGGCACAGAGAAGTTCAGTAACTTGGCCAAAGTAACCCAGCTAGTAAGTGGCAGAGTTGGGACACATATTCAGGCCCTCTGACTCCGGAGTTCACAGTCTGAAGCACATCCTACCTCACATTAAATCCATTTTTGGATGAGAAATACTGAGGTTCAAAGAGCTTATGTTCACACTGAGCTGAACAGGGGTGCAACTCGGACTCCAACTCAGACCCTGTGACCCTGAAGTTCTGGCATTTACGCTGTTGCATGCTGCCCCCTAGTGCCGCTTATGGGAGATGAACAACAGAGGCAAGTAGAAGACAGATAACCCACGGATCCACACTTCCCTGACCCGCACTGCTCCTCCTGGCGCCCAAACTTGCAGGTCTCACAGATACTAAATATCACTCTGAAAGTCATCTATATATACAATCATGACATTTCTTGACTGTCTTACAAATCCTCCAGTTCAACAGGTCTAACACCACGTTTGTACTTTTACACCTCAAATTTGCCCTCCTCAGTCATATCCATTCATCCAGTAGCACAAGCCAGACCCTAGCTATCCGTCTTCCATCTCTTCACCACCATCTGTCACCAGCCCCGGAGTCTGCATGGTAGCCGAGGAAGAAGATCAGAAAAGTAAACACTGAATACAGTAGAGCAAGAGTGCTAGAACCAGAGGATCAGGACAATGGCCCCAGTCATGGCCAAGAAACAAAACTGAGCTTGGGCGGCTCTGGTTACAGAGGCAGGCCTCTCTGCTTAGAAAGAAGTCCAAGTGTGTGGCAGGGAGGAGGGCACTGTAGGGCCCTAACCCTAACCCAAACCCACCCTGGGATCCCACCCAGCTCCACTACTCAGTCCAGTAGGGTCTTGGGATCCTGATGAGCCTCAGTTTCCTCATCAGTAAAATAAATATGATGATGCCTACCTCAGGCTTTTGTAAGAGTCAAATTAAAGAGTGTTAGCTTTGTAAACTGCAAAGGGAAGAGCATAGATGATGGATTGTTGCCTGGAAAATTCACTCCAGTAGACCTCTTTTCCTTTTGTTACACATTTTTTAAACTGTAGATATATATATGAAAATATATATATTTTCTCCAAAAAAAAAACCCAGAATTTATTTATTTTAAGAATTGTGGCCCTGGCTGATGTAGCTCAGTGGATTGAGCGTGGGCTGGGAACCAAGGGGTCCCGGTTCGATTCCCAGTCAGGGCACATGCCTGGGTTGCAGGCCAGGTTCCCAGTGGAGGCCATGTGAGAGGCAACCATACAGTGTTGTTTCTCTCCCTCTCTTTCTCCCTCCCTTCCCCTCTCTCTAAAAATAAATAAATAAAATCTTAAAAAAAAAATTGTGTATTTATGTCCTGGCTGGTGTGGCTCAGTGGATTGAGTGCTAGTCTGCAAACCAAGAGGTTACCAGTTCGGTGCCCGGTCAGGATGCATGCCTGGGTTGCAGGCCGGGTCCCTGGTTGGGGCCAGAGGAAACTGATTGATGTTTCTCTCCCTCTCTTTCTCCCTCCCTTCCCCTCTCTCTAAAAGTAAACAAATAAAATCTTTTTAAAAAGTATCAAATATTTGTGTATTTATTCTTACATGTTTAAACTTCAGTCACCTTCAAAGTACTCTCCATTTGATGCAATACACACACCTATTGAGACATTTTTTCCACTGCTCAAAACAGTTTTTTCAAGATTTTTTATTTTTATTTTATTTTTTATTATTTATTTATTTTTAGAGAGAGAGGAAGGGAGGGAGAAAGAGAGGGAGAAAGAGCAATGTATGGTTGCCTCTCACATGGCCCCCACTGGGGACCTGGCCCGCAACCCAGGCATGTGCCCCAACTGGGAATCGAACCGGGACCCTCTGGTTCCCAGCCCATGCTCAATCCACTGAGCTACACCAGCCGGGCTCCTATACTATTCTTAACCCCCTCCCTACTGTCTATTTTGTACCTTTTCCCCCATTCCCCCCTCCCCTTCCCTACTGATAACATCCATGTGATCTCCATTTCTGTGATTCTGTTCCTGTTCTAGTTGTTTGCTTAGTTTGTTTTTGTTTTTAGGTTCAATTGTTGATAGTTGTGAGTTTGTTGTCATTTTACTGTTTGTATTTTTTATCTTCTTTTTCTTAGATAAGTCCCTTTAACATTTCAGGCAAGGACCTACACCCAAGAATACTCTATCCAGCAAAGCTATCATTTAGAATGGAAGGGAAGATAAAATGCTTCTCAGATAAGGTCAAGTTCAAGGACTTCATCATCACCCAGCCTTTATTATATGAAATGTTAAAGGGATTTATATAAGGCATGGAGGGATATCAACAGGGAAGTGGTAGGGGGAGAGAGGGGGAAAAGGTGCAGAGAATAAGTAGCATAGATGGTAGGTAGAAAACAGACAGGGGGAGGTTAAGAATAGTATAGGAAATGTAGAAGCCAAAGAACTTATGTGTATGACCTATGGAAAAAAACTAAAGGGCAGGGAATGGGGGTGGGGGTGGAGGGGAAGAAAGGGGGGGAAATGGGACAACTGTAATAGCATAATCAATAAAATATATTTTAAAAAAACATTTTATATAATAAGGGCTTGGTGATGATGAACTCCTTTAACTTGACCTTGTGTGGGAAGCACTTTATCTGCCCTTCCATTCTAAGTGATAGCTTAGCTGGATAGAGTAATCTTGGATGTAAGTCCTTGCCTTTCATGACTTTGAATACTTCTTTCCAGCCCCTTCTTGCCTGTAAGGTTTCTTTTGAGAAATCAGCTGATAGCCTTATGGGAACTCCTTTGTAGGTAACTGTCTCCTTTTCTCTTGCTGCTTTTAAGATTCTCTTCTTATCTTTCATCTTGGGTAATGTAATTATGATGTGCCTTGGTGTGTGCTTCCTTGGGTCCGACTTCTTTGGGACTCTCTGAGCTTCCTGGAAGTCTATTTCCTTTACCGGGATGGGGAAGTTCTCCTTCATTATTTTTTCAAATAAATTTTCAATTTCTTGCTCTCCCTCTTCTCCTTCTGGCGAAGGAGATTCAGATGTCAGAATATTTAAAGTTGTCCTGGAGGTTCCTAAGCCTCTCCTCATTTTTTTTTTAAATTTATTTATTTTTTATTATTTTTTTAAGATTTTATTTATTTATTTTCAGAGAGAGGAGAAGGGAGGGAGAAAGAGCAATGTATGGTTGCCTGTCACATGGCCCTCACGGGGACCCAGCCTGCAACCCAGGCATGTGCCCCGACTGGGAATCGAACCGGGACCCTCTGGTTCCCAGCCCACGCTCAGTCCACTGAGCTACCCCAGCCGGGTCCTCTCCTCATTTTTTTAAATTCTTGTTTCTTCATTCTGTTCTGGTTGAATGTTTATTTCTTCCTTCTGGTCCAAACTATTGATTTGAGTACTGGTTTCCTGCCCATCATTATTGGTTCCCTGTACATTTTCCTTTATTTCACTTTCCATAGCCTTCACTTTTTCCTCTAATTTGTAATCATACTCAACCAATTCTGTGAGCATCCTGATTACCAGTGTTTTGAACTGTGCGTCTGATAGGTTGGCTATCTCTTCGTCGCTTAGTTGTATTTTTTCTGGAGTTTTGATCTGTTCTTTCATTTGGGTCATTTTTTTTTTTTTTTTTGGTCTCAAACACCTGTTACATAGTAAGGGGCGGAGCCTTAGATCTTCACCTGGGCCAGGCAACCCTTGTCGCTGCACTGTGGTGCTATATTCTGGGGAGGGAACAAGGTTGCTTGCTCAGCTCTCTGTTGGCTTTCAGTCACTTCCTCCACTACCCACAAGCAAATTAGGCCCTTCTGGTGCTGATTCCTGGGTGGATAGGTTTGTGTACATTTCAGGACCCCTTGGTTCTCTCCAAAAGACTCTCCCGTGAGGCTGGGACTTTCTCCCACTGCCTCAACCCCCACAGGTTTTTTTTTTTTAATTATTTTATTGTTGTTCACTTACAGTTGTCTGCATTTACCCTCCACCCCCAACCCCAGGCAAACCCACCTCCCTCCCTTGCTTCCACCCTCCCCCTTGGTTTTGTCCATGTGTCCTTCATTGCAGTTCCTAAATACCCTTGTCCCCATTATCCCCTTCCCCCTCCCCTCTGGTTACTGCCAGATTGTTCTAAATTTCAATGTCTCTGGTTATAATTTGTTTCTCTGGTTGTATTTTGCTTGCTTACCTCACAAGCGTCTTGGCTGTGGCTGATCTGAGTTCCCCGGTAGCTGATCTGGCCTTGGTGCCTTCTCTCATGAGTCCTTATATA
>PVJI01008887.1:0-68449 GCA_004026765.1 Micronycteris hirsuta
TTTCATAAAATAACCACTGAGGTTTTCTAGTAGGAGAGTAGTTGGCATTTCTTCTCCGAAGTAACATAACACATTTTAAAATGACATAGCCTAGGGGATTGACCAATCCTAAGCAACAGCCCCTGTTTCTCGGCAAGAGGTCAGGTCAATAGATATTAGAAAAACTGGGAATCAAGCAGACTCATCAGAGTAGCTAAAGAAAAAGAACAAATCCATCAAAAATACAAACGAGTGGGCCAAATTATTAACAGCATTAAGTTATGTGTGTGATAAATAGCTTTTGATGGGAACGCCGAAAAGCAAAAGAGAAGAGACTATCTAGGTAAGTTACTGTAGAAACAAAACCCCCCAACAATTAGTTACATCAGAAAGAGAGGCTCAACTACTGCAAAACTGTGTGTGACTGTTTCTCCGGAAGACCAATGAGTCTGAGAAAACTTTCCGCGTGTGCTTAGTTGGGAGGGAGCACCAAAACCGGTACGCTGCACGTGGGCAGAGAAAGAACACGGGGCTGCGGTATTCAAGGAGCCACAGTTCGGCTCTGTGGCGTATGCCAGTGCTGTGGTCTGCATGCTCATGGCCCCTTAAAATCCGTATGTTGGAATCCTAACCTCTTCACAGAAATCCCCTGAAAAATAATGGTCCCAGGAACTGGAGCCCTGGGGAGGTCTTTATAGAAGAGGCTCCAGAGAGATCCTTTGCTCCTTCTATATTTTTTATTAGGATCCAACAGTAAATGAGGGGGGTTTTAAGGTTTCATAGGCAAACATTTCATAGATACTGGATTTCACCCCAGGAACCTAAACTTCATCAAAATTATTTTCTAGTGGATCTTGTAATCGAGATATATGGGATAATTAAAGACAGCAATTGGTTATTCCTTCCAATAGCCAGATAAAGAGAATCCGTTCAGAAATTGCTCATGCTTCTTCTCTACAGTGGAAGATTAGATCATCTATGTAAAAGCTTTGCCCGCAGTGAGGCATGGGAGGCTCTTCAAATTACAATTGTTCATTTATGTTTTATGAATACCTTGTAGAAAGCCCTGGGCTACAACGGGCCACACAACTATATCAAAGTTTTGGAAATCATGCCCTGTTAAATAGCCAAGACACTGAGACGAGGCCACTCAATCTAATGGTAAGTAAGCTCATCTATTTTCTCCAAGAGATCAGGGTTTTTTAAATCATATGCAACTACCACGCTTTCGTGATGCTGAGGGTCTTCACACTCTTTGAGACTTTTACAGTCAGTCTTAAAGAAAGAAAAATGCATTCTGAACTTTAGTTGTAAATCTCTCTCAGGTGTTCAGTTACAAAAGTACACTGAATTTTATGTAAATAACACACTATTCAGGCTTGAAAGTGGAAATATTACTCGATCAACTAAAACATTTTTGTTCAAATGGCATTTCATGTTTTTAAGCCAATCATGTTTTTAAGCATATCATGTTTTTGTAGTTCAAAAGCATGATATGAGTTCCAAAGGACATCCTACATGTGATGTAGGAAATACTACATGTGATTTTGAAAACTATTCAACATTCTGAGTCTGTTACAAAGTAAAAAGGATTAAATATTGTGGATATGTAAAGATGCGATTATTTCACATAGAAACCATACAGCTGTGTCTATTACAACTAAAATACTATGGCAGTTTATGGACATTAAATGTACATATTGAAGGAAAATTTCACAGAGAATGAGAAACAGGACAAAAGAAACAAAGAAATCATGACTTTAATGTTATCCTATGATCAATTCATAGAAAGGGATTAAGTACATTTGATATGCTGTGGACCTCACAATTATTCATGTTTCTGTTCTAAATTTTAAATTATATATAGTGTCCATGAGAAACAAAAATTAAAGAACTTTCATACCGTTACCTTTGCACTTGGGTTTTCTCAATTTGCAATGTCATATATATTATTGAAGAGAGTTAAAGCTCTCAAAAAAGTTAGGATACAAAAAATGGATAAGAAATGAAAAAAAAAATCCTAGGGATAAACCAATAAGGATGGTGTGGCAGACTGGGTCATTTTTTGCAAGCATTTTCTGCCCTATCCTGGACACCAGCATGCACACATGGATTAAAGATGCACCACGGGGAAGAACTATGAGTGTGTGAACAATTTCCTTTAGCCTGGTAGTGGAAAGGAAGATGCTCACGTCAGGGGAATACACCCAAACCGGATATGCTGTGACCTAGGACAGGGTCTGAGCGTCATGGCCAAGTTCCAATGGTTCTTTCACTGTCCTCCTCTGCCAGGAGGACATCATGCACCCCAGGGGACCTTTCTGCTTGATTCCCAGAATGAGGAGAATCATAGGGGGTCTGCAGGAAGACGCACAGTTCCTATTACCATTTCGACCCACTGAGATTATTACAATTGCAATGAAGCTAACTCTGCGAGGTTGGCTGTATTTGATTTCATCATTGCTATTGACCTTGGGTTAGTCTACTGACCTATAATGTTTGCCATTCTGCCCAGAAACAAACAAACAAAAAAGGGCATTTATGGCAGATGTCTTCCTGGTCACTCAGCTTCCTTCCCCTTGAAGATCTCACTGTGAATATCTTTTTTGCTTTTGTGTGAGTCCTACTTACAAAGAACTTCTATTTGAGTAGAAATCCTTCTTACAAAAATAACCACTGCAAGCATAGCTTAAAAATAATTGTAGGTTTTGCGTTTGATGTGTCCTTTTAGTTCAAAAATGTTATTCTATTTTTAGTAAAGACCGATCAGATTATCCCTTGAACTAAAGTCTTAGGTTATTTTGAGTACTGCTATCCTTTTGAAATTGTATTTCTGTTCTCACCGTGTTTGCTTTGCTCTCATTATTGATGACCATCCTCCCTTAGCTTAACATGTTAAAAAGTACTCATCCTGATAATATATCTATTTTTCCACTAAAATAGTGTCATAGAAAATAAGACAGTGTTTTAGAAACAAATAGACCTAGTGGTGGAAAAAAACAATCTTAAAAAAATTGGCTTCCAACAAGAAGCAGAACCAAATACATAAAGACAGTAAAAAAAAAAAAAAAACAGATATGTTGGCGTAACCAACTGGCATCTGTGAGATATTATGGGAAGAAAATAGCTAGCCTTACACAGCTTTGAAAGAGAAACATAATATGTTTTGTAAAACACTCTAAAAGGAAAACTGACCTCATGGTTATTAACAGTAACCCTCATAAACACCTCAAATATTTCTATATGAAATTACTCAGATACCATTCCATTATTCTTTATGGAACAATAACATTAAAAAAAAGAGGAATTGGAAAGAAATAGTTCCAAGGTTAGATGAAATGAATCTACCCTGAGTAAAATACAATTAAGTTACTTGTGTTTTAGAGCTGTTTACAAACAATGCTACAGTGACCATTTTTGTTATATATAGTTAATAGATTCCTGCTATTATTTTGGTGAGATTAATTCTCAGAAGGGAAATTTTCTGGGACACTTAAGAACACTCTAAATTTACAGAGAAGCTCAAAACAGTGCTGTTTTGACTGAATGTAAATCACCTGGTATTCTTGTTACCATGTAGCTTCTGACTCATGAATCTGCAATGGAATCTGAGATTCTGCATTTCAAGCAAGCTCCAAGGTGATGCTGATACTGTGCAACCATGGACCACACTCGAGTAATGAGTTTCTAAATCACAGCAAAATGTGTCACCAGTTTCAATGTCTGTCTTTAACAGTGACCTCTGTGTTCCTTTAAGGAAGGTCTTGGGTGTTGGAACTACTGTAGACTCAGCACACGTCTGTCAGACAAGTGGACACAGGTTTTCTCTACCTTAGCCAAGTGTGATGAAGAAGAATAAAAAGTCTATAATCAAACTGATAATATGCTAAAACTGAACATGTACCTTTTGACTTCATTGACAGGAATCTCATTGGGAACTGACATAGCAATTTTAATCTCCTTTTCTTCTTTGTTATATTATTATTTACACAAATGGTTTCAAGTCATTTCAGCCCATAACTGCTTTAGAAACAATTAAAAGTTAATTAACAGCATTGCTTTAATTTCAAAATTTTCATTTTGTTTACTAGAGAACATGAGAGATAAAGATGAGGGAGAGTCGGGGAAAGAGAGCAGGACAGAGACAGAGACAGAGACAGAGAGACAGAGAGAGACAGAGAGAGGAACTGATATAATTCACTGTCAATAGTGTTAGGGCACACTCAAACACCAGTCACGGGCTTGTTCCCCAAGAGTCCCATTATCTTAATGATTCTCTGGGATGTGAAGTTTCAGGAAATATTTCTTTTCCTTTCAGTTCTTTTTCTTAAAACAGAATACACATCCTACTAGAGAAAACCGTTCCATGCATGTTCAATAAGTATTTATATTTGCTTAAGAAATAAACTGCACATATTTTGACAGATTTGCTTTCTTTATTATGTTACTCTTAAAGGAAAATAAAAGAAATGTGTACTTCCTAAGAAGAGACCAAGAGAAAATGAGAAAGACAGCCATTAATTGATTTTGAAAGGTGATGTATGACAGAGATTTAAAAGCTATCTCTGGATTCTTTATATGAAATTTAATTTACATAGAGATAAGTGAGAATTAAGTATTTCTGAAATTAATGAGAATATTTGTATTTCTGATACTTTTGAGGATGTAAGAAAATTGAAAAAAAATCTAATTGATATTCAATCCCTACGATATCTTACTTCTGAACTCTGTTCTTTCTTTGAAAGAGATAGGACAATAATTTCAGACTAAATAAACTATTGTGCAGACTAACTTATTTATACACTATACTGTCAATGAGGTTGCATCTTTTATTTTAAATAAATCCTACTCTGGTCATCAATTATGCTTTTTTTTTCCATTTTATCAGTGAAGAAAATATCTATATTTAAACAAAAACTTAAATATCTATATTTAAACAAAATAGAATATCTAATGAAATGCTGAAGTTGAGCAATATGGTAACCATAAAATACACTTATAAGAAGCGCTTTCCAAAGAAAACATTCAAATCACATAGTAAGAAAATTATAATGATTTTCCCTAAATATTATTATGGCTTTTAAAACTCTGTACATTCAAAACCAGTGGTCTAATTGAACTTGTCTTTGGGTTGCTCAAAACGAAACATATTTTTTAAAGTTGTAAGTAAAAAAATTGATATATTATCTATAGGCTCCTAGAAAAAAATTGGTCCAATTTCTAAAAGTGTTTTTAGCAGGAAAAGAGTACCTTTCTTCCCCGCATTCCTCTTCCAGGGAAGGCAGCTCACCCAAACTTTTTTCCTGACTCTGCCCACTAAGGTGCAGGGGGGTGTCATGCCGGAGCAAGGAAGGGTCTGGCTTGAGTAGCCTGCCTCTTCCTCCTCTTCCTCTTTAGCAAGTGCTGTGAGGGAAGACTGCACACTTGAACTTGCTCCTCACTGTCTTAGGTTTGAGAGAGCCGAGCCTCCTACGGGAGCTCCGGGACAGCGGGGGGGTGGGGGGGTGGGGGGGGGGGGCTCGGGACTATGACTCTGAGTAAGTGGTTAGACACGTCTGTGTAATTCTGGAGACGAGGGCATGTTGAAAATCATCGGAAATACTTGTAACATTTTTGTAAAATCTTAAATGAATTTTCTGTTTTCCATCTTCCTTTGTACTTTTCAATGGGTCCAGACCCAGACTGGCACTTTTTAGAGGACACCCTTCCTCTCCCTAGTAAGCCCCAAAACTTCAAGTCCTTTATTCTTCCCTACTAACTTAGTTTTTTCTTCTTTGTATGCCTATATTCAGTACACAGATACACTTTTATTTCGGTATTTGTCATTTATTTATTGTAATAAAATTTATTATAAAAAGTCATGAAATATATTCCTTAGCTAGAAATCGATACGTCCCCAGAGTGCAATCTGTTTCACAATTGATTCTGCAAATTGAGTAACTTATTTCAGATATTTAAGCAGTGATGGAGTTTAGATATCATTTTCCAAAGAGAAGCAAGCTGAATTTCTATATTGATAAATAGTCTGGAAGGTATAAAATGAAATAAATGTGAAAAACGATATATATTGAAGAAGGTTTTTAATAATTTATTTGTCCCTATAGGAAGATAATTCAATCATTGGCTTTATCTGTCATAAAATACCCCACTTAAGGTTTCAAATCTGCTACCCAAAGTTTTATGTCTAAGTCAATAATATGGTGTACTAAATAACTCCTGGGGAAAAAGACATTTTTTAAACTTATTCCTTTTCATCATGCTAACATTGATAGTGACTATTTTACATTCAAGTTTTTTTAATGTGTAAATTTAGTTGAAAATATAATTATTTCGGAAGCCCTTAGTTATAAAATAAACTGGCTTTTTGTGGTAGGGTAAGGGAGAGTAATGGGGGAGGGGAATGGGGACAACTATAATTGCACAACAATAAAAAATAATAAAATAAAATAAAAATTTGCTGTATACATTGCATCCACAGTGTGTTGGTATTAAAATTATTTCTTAATGTTACCTAATTAAAGAGTGAGGGAGAATTAGTTCAAGTTAAATAACACCAATCTGATTTTTTTTTAAATGGAGTAACACAATTACATATTCAGTCAGGTAAAATTCATGAAGTGAAATATACTTAGAACAACAAAAAACTTTCATGTAATTACAACAGCAATAATTTTAAAATTGCATGAAATCAACCTGGTACACATTTTAATTGCAAATAGGTTATATCCTTAAGCCACTTAAATAATTTCATGCATTTTAGTTAAATTATTAATATCACCCAACAGACTCCAGAAGAGAAATATAAGTAACATTTAGAGAAGGAAAGCACCTCCAGCAGAAATACTAGGCACATTAAATCACTCAGAGACGTGAAGGTGAGTGAGGGACCCAGGCCCTTTAAAAACGCTTGAACAAGACTTTGACACAATTGAAATGAAGCAGCTTTGAGACAGCGCACTGGGGCCACGGGAAGAACCAACCCGAAGAAGTGATTTAATGCCACATAAAACCTACAAAACAAAAGCTAATCTTACACCAAAAACATGGCATCCATAATTACCAAACAACAAAATGAATTGAAAAGTCACCATAATTTTGTGACTAAAGAACAAAAAATGTTCACGAAAATCATCTCAACCTTTTGTTCTCTCTGCCTGCCCTCTGCCCCTTTCTTTGTTATTTGGAGAATATCCTTAGTTTATGTCCTGAAATTCTTCTGGGTACCACACATTGTTGAGAGTGGTAATAAACCCTTATATCTGTTTCAAAACCACTGGACTTTTTTAACGAGATGTTATGAAAATAATTTTTCACTGTTACTTTAGCTTTTAGTGTATTAGTTATGACTGATATTACTAAGCCCAGCACACACAGCTTTCTCAGCATCTACAACCATAATTATTAGGGTAGTTTGTGATTGTTTTGGCTATTCATATCCCCATAACAAAATACCACAAATGCATCACGTTTCAATGATGCCACATGCCGTGCCAAGGACAATATCCTCCATTGACACAAATTCCCCTGGGACCCTGCCCTGTAGGTGTCCCTTTCTACCAAAGAAACTGAAAAAGCAGAGAAGTGACTTCACAGGTGTTAAAGTCTACCAATTGGTCGAATGAAAACATTTACAAAGGAAGGGGTAGGCAGGATGCAACGCCAGGTTTGCCTGACGTCCCTGTCTTACTATTTCAGCATCACTGAGAGACGGTGTGCATCCATGGCCCAACTTTCCTGCCCGAGCCACCTATACCTGTCACCGGACCTCCTCACGTGACATGCAGACTCCTGCTTCTCCATGTGCCCGGGAGCTGCCCTCTCCCAGGCCGCACAGGCTCGGCTCACCTGGTCTCGTGTGCGGGGCTTTCTCCAACCCGCGTCTTTATTTGTTTAACTGATACATCTGGCTCCCTGGACATGCTTCTTTCATTCAGTCTCCCTCCTAAATTATATCTCAATTATCCTCTGCATGCATTATGCTCCTGACATTTACTCAGTGAGCTGGACAACCTCAGCCTCCCAGCAAAGTGTGGTTCCACTTATTTCTCCATTTAACAACTATTTAATGAGACCCGGTGCCAGCACTGTTTAACTACAGGGGTAACGTGGTGACGAGTACAGGCAAGGTCCCTATTTTCAGGAAAATCCACAGGAATGACAGACAATAAACCAGGAAACAAATATATAAAATATTCCACATACTAATAACTCTACAAAGAACGCAGAGATCACGGAACAGTAGAGAGTCTCAGGGGTCCGCCGGGCACTAGTGCCGGCAGGATGATCAGGACAGGCCCTTTGCACAAAGTGACATTGGAGCAGAAAAATCACGGTGGCTGAACAGAACCCCAGCGTGGGGAGGGGAGAGCGAAGATGCTGTGTGAGATGCAGGTCGCTGCCAGGGCGTTCGGTACACCCCAGCCAGGTTTTCGGAGTTTAGGGGCGGAGCTATAGGCTGTAATTAAAGCGGGAAATGACTGGGCCCGATTCGAGTGTTGGTGAGACCCGTGTGGAGGGCGGGCTCGAGGAGTGTTAGGTCAAAACGTGATGCCGGCTTGGTTTGGGGACGCCGGGGTAGGGGTCGGGCATGTGTTCTGGAGGGAAAGACGGGGCCGGTGATGGGCCGGACTAGTGGGAAGAAGAAAGAGAAGATTCATCACCGAAGAGTCGGGGGAACAAAGGACAGGTGGTCTCTCCTGTCCCCTCTCCATGGGCGCGGATCAAACTGCCCAACTGCCCAAAACTTGCTGAGAAACTCACTGTTCTCATGTTTTGCTATCCAGTTCTGTTCGATGCCCTTCCTTCAGGGAAAGAATAACATCTGCTTCTCTATGGAATGGATGCACATTACATAAAGTGATATATGAAATAAAATATTCAACATGGTGGGATATTCTTAATGCCATATATTTTTCCTGTTAGATATTACCTCCTGAAATAGCATTTAAATGCATTGAAAATGCTGAATTATACATCTCCATAATGAAATATGGATCTAATAATATTATTAAACCATAGCTTTCTGAATTTTTACAAATTCATAAATTGATTGAGGGATAAGTTATATTATCAATTTCTACTTTCACATTACACATCATAATTAATATTTATCATTCCTTGGATATCATATATCAACTATAATCAGAAATACTAAAATGGTACTAAAAATGTGATTTTAGGTCTCCAATATTTACTCCAGAAAATCTTTCCTGCTTTCTGTAACCTAAGGAAAGGACTCCTCTCTGGGATTAGACTTCGTATCACTCATTTTTTAAATACAACTTGGCATAGTATCTTGAATTAGAGTGTGTAATAACAATGCCTGTAATTAATAAATACAATAAACTTGTAAAATGCTTCCAGGCAGAAACTGATACTCATCTACCTCACATAATACCACTGTGAACACCATACAAGGCATTTAGTAGTAACTTAGTAAGTGTGTTGAATGACTTAATGAGTGAATTCTAGAATCATTCAAACTGTAGCTATCTGGATCCATCAACACTTTTTTGAACGTACACGGTTTTATGCACAAGCACACACAGGCACAAGTATTTTCAAAGAGTCGTACCTCCCAGAGTAGCAGATACCAAGAAATGTGTCCCATATTTCTTGATAAGGTTTTCTGTGATTTGCTGAAGGGTAGGCCGACGTCCCAAAAGTCTTATGTTGCGGAAGAATTCAGGGGCAAGAGGCAGAGGGGAGCCAAGGAAATTTCTTCTCTCAACTGCAAGGTTATTTACTTTCCAGCGGCCAAACTCCCTGAAAAGCAAATTTATTTTTTTATTCATAAATACATAATCTATCTGAATGTTTTCATTTGAAAAGTTCACTTGGTAGTTTAGCTGGGGTCACTACATTACCGTACCTCTTGCTTGTAATAATATGTCACGTGCTATGAGAAGGAGAAGCAATATTATAATTTATTTTATCGGAGTGAATATTCTAAAACCCAGTCATGTAGAGGAAAAAATAAGCCCTTAAAGTAAACAGTTTCTGATTTTTCCCCTTAAGAAAAGATGTACTCATAAAAAAATAATTCCACTGTGCATAGAACATGAATATAGAGTTATTAAAAAAGAAAAAAACTAATATAATATTTTTCATTTTCTAAGGGAAATTGAAAAAAGAGAATGGATTTATTTTCATCACTCTAATGATCCCTTTGTTTATTCATTTTAACATGGAAACTTGTAATATCTTAAGGACATTATAGAGTTGTAAAGAACTTTAAAAAACATGATTGAAAGAGAAATTTTTTTTACAATAATTATTGTTGAAAACATATTTTGAAACTCAAATTCAACCTGATCAGCAATTTCCCAAGATGCAAAATGACTTTTAAGTTGGGTGTGCCAAATTAGAAAAGTAGCAGATATGGTTGTAAAATAGTTTTAACAAATTTGTCATTTTCTGAGACCAGTTAATAACACTAATTTAACAAGAAAATTACTCATTGTTGACTATTTACTGTCTATTGTTAGCAGAACTCTTGCTAGCAATAGAGATGAATGCAAGAAAACCTCTGACCTCAGGGCTAAGGATTACATTAAGCAAGATAAAACGGGGATCAATTAATTGCTATTCAAAGACATTAAAATGTTTTGATGTGCAAAAACACAAGTGAGCAATAGCTTATGCAGCACAACTCCTCCACCCAACTTATCACGGCCCTTGGGTGTAAATGCCACTAATCCAACTCACCGTGAATGTGCTTTCTCTTCCCTCACACTCACAGACCTGGTGTGGCCATGCAGAACCTAACCGGGCCAGCTTCCCGGGACTCCTTCAGCATCAGGGGCAATTGTATTACCTTGGTCCATTAGCCTCCGTGAAGTTTATAGTCTAAACTCACCTTCCTTTTTTTTTTTTTAAAGATGGGGAGGGATACCTGTTGTTTTTTTTTTTTTTTTTAGATTTTATTTATTTATTTTAGAGAGAGGGGAAAGGAGGGAGACAGAGAGGGAGAGAAACAGCAATGTATGGTTGCCTCCCACATGGCCCTCACTGGGGACCTGGCCTGCAACCCAGGCATGTGCCCTGATGGGGAATCGAACCGGGACCCTTTGGTTCCCAGCCCGCGCTCAATCCACTGTGCTACACCAGCCAGGGCTAGACTCATCTTCTGACATTTCAGTCGGACAGAACACCTTGCTATCCCCCCTGAGTCATTTATTCTCTGTCATGCAACAACCAAATCTAAAGGGCAAACTCTTTGGGAGTATCACCAGATGAAGAGTAAAACTAATCAATGAATCAACTAACTAAATGAGTGAATTAAAACCAGTATTGTTAGCAACTACAGCAAAGTGTTATCTTAATTTCAAGAACTAATTGTTCATCTAAAATTCTTCTCTTGGTCAGTTTTTAGTATTTTCATATAAAGAATGAAGTAAAATATTACACTTTCATTGTATATATCCCAAAAGTATAATTAGTGTAGAAAACACAGATGTTGATTTGAGATCTGAGAACTCTCATTTCCACTCACCCCACTTGGGGTTTGTATGATAATGATATGTGACCATTGTTATAATCTCTATACATTTTGGTGAAGACCCAGAGAGAAAGTATTGAATGAATCCTGAGAAGTGGTGATAAGAACACTTTAAGAAGTCATGTCTGCATAGCTAAGTACCACGTTGGAAGTAGTAGTAATTAGATACCAATACAAATACTCAGTGTCTCATTTTTCCCGGGCACAAGATAAGTTGGCATTTATTGATGTCCTTTCAAGTTAGTGTACCCAAGTGGCTTACTTTGACCAGTAAACGATGAGCATATTGGCTTAGTCTGGTCCCTCATTCTGGGACCTTGATACCCATCCCCCACCCCCAGCCCCGCAGCTCCATGGGATGCAGGCATGCATAAACTAAAAAGAGATTTTGTCATGTGAAGCTACCAAGATTATGAGCTTCTCAGTTGGTTCATTGCTTGCAATATAATCTGGTGCACCACAACGGACGACGGACGGACCGCATTTTGACGTTGGGGTAACTTGGGAGAGAAAAGAAGGAATGATGGTGCCTGTACCGCAAACTCCTGGCTGCAGTGTTTCCCTTCCTGAAGCTAAGGGTTCCCCTCCGTTGTAACTAGACCAGGCATTTATTAAAGTTGGCGAAAAGGAAGCATCGGTGTGCTGAACTGCAAACACGCCACCGGGCATGGTTATCATAACGAGAGCACATTACCTTCAGGCGTCTAAGGTGCCGGTCCGACCAGACGCATTATGCTTCTATTAAGTAAGCACACTGTTGTTTCGCCTTCTACCTGCAGCCTTCACAGAATACGAGTATCTTCCTCTCATAACTTTGGCCATTTCAGATGAAATAGACACAATCATTAGAGTTTAATGGAACTTGGCCCTCTCAGAAGCGCCGCTATTTTGTAAAACACACAAATGGGCTATAACCGGCTCAGCCAGAGCATTACTTTGAAAATGTTTTTGTTGGCACTAAGGAGCCTCTATTAGTTGATTAGAGCTGTATGCTTGCCTGCTCAAAATTCTGACTTGCAAGCACCTATTATTCTGTGTGTCCACATAATGTTGACTTTTCTACAACAGTATTTATTATCATTTATCCCTACACACCTCATGCAGAAGACTGGAAAGCAAGAGTGTTATCAATCACATCATTATTTTCCCACGCTCCCATTGCCTTTTGCATTCGTATTTAAATTCTACGTGAATACGTAATTGTACTCAATATATTTAAGATACATTAACCGCCATGATTTCTTTGAAATTACACATGTATACTTGGTTATCCCCACATGTAGAAGCTACCACTGTCGGCATTAGATATTTTGGACTCAGTATCTAAGAAAAAGCCACATAAGAACAGTGACAAAGTTAGATGATGCTGTTGCTGAAATGATTTATCTTTCTCTGCTAATTCAGACTAAATAAAGTTGCTTGCCTAAGCCCTAGAGGCTATTATTACATTGCCTTTCACAGTACTACATTGGTTGGTTATAATGTTAATTCTATCCATATTCATTGAAATTGGCAGACGCCACAGAATATTAAAACAAAACATAATACCCAAGCACTAACCAACTCCAAAGAAATCCAGCAGAAGCATCATAAATTGACCTGCCAATCTTTAGCAGCAATAACTTCCTAATTACATCTGTAAAATCATACTGATCTTAAGAATGGCCACCAATAATCAATACTAGTTTTCCTTGATTTTATGATGTGTAACTGGTAGATAGAAAGCTGGCTCTTTTAACAGTCTTTCTGTGTAGCTCCCACAGCTCCCAAATGAAGCTGTTTTCCGTTTGGCCAGGGAAAGGCAAAGGTTCCTAATGGCCCAGGTGACTGCTTCTGAAGCGAGTGTTTCTAAAGCAGCTGAAGGCCAAGCAGTGGGCAGTGGAAAGAATGGGCTTTTTTTTGGCATCCTGACACTTGACACCCCAATACAACCTTTTAGAAAAAATCTAAGAGTACAGTACTGTGAGTTTCAAAGCTTTGGAAGGTATTTTTGGAAGAGGCAAGGAATTTAGCAGAATAAATCTGTGCACGTAGAAGCACAATGACACATAGGAGTTGTGTAAAATGTTTACACACAGGATTTCTGAGGAGCACCATTCACGAGTGGTGCATTTTGAATGAGCTGCCAAACTGAGCGTAGATTAGAGAACACAAATTAGCAAGATTGCCCAAAGCAGTGCCCCTCCCTGGGAGGCAGCAGAATTCACTGTAGCTCTGGCCTCCTGATGAGAGCAGAAAATAAAATGAAATGGAGATGGAGTTACAAAGAAATGAGTAAAGAACGGTCTGGTGTGATAAAAAGCTTCTGCATGGCTAAAGAAAACAGTATTAAAATAAAAAGAGAAACAACCGTATGGGAAAACATATTTGCCAATGATACCTCAGACAAGGGTTTGATCTCCAAAATATATAAAGAACTCATATGACTGCACTCCAGGAAGACCAAAAAAAAAAACCCAATTAAAAAATGGGCAATAGACTTGAACAGACACTTCTCCAAGGAGGACATACAGAGGGCCCAGAGACATATGAAAAGATGCTCAGCATCACTAGCCATCAGAGAGATGCAGATTAAAACCACAATGAGATACCACCTCACACCGGTCAGAATAGCCATCATAAACAAAGCAACAGATAACTGTTGGAGGGGATGTGGAGAAAAGGGAACCCTAGTGCACTGTTGATGGGAATGCAGACTGGTGCAGCCACTGTGGAAAACAGTATGGAATTTCCTCAGAAAACTAAAAATGAAACTGCCTTTTGACCCAGCAATTTCACTGCTGGGATTATCCCCTAAGAGCTCTGAAACACCAATCCAAAAGAACCTATGCACCCCAATGTTCATAGCAGCACAATTTACAATAGCCAAGTGCTGGAAGCAACCTAAATGTTCATCAGTAAATGAGTGGACCAAGAAACTATGGGACATTTATACAATGGAATTCTACGCAGCAGAGAGAAAGAAGGAGCTTATACCCTTTGCAACAGCATGGATGGAACTGGAGAGCATTATGCTAAATGAAATAAACCAGGCGAGGGACAAATACCATATGATCTCACCTTTAACTGGAACATAATCAACAAAAGAAAAAAGCAAGAAAAACATAACCAGAGACACTGAAATTAAGAACAATCTAACAATTGCCAGAGGGAAGGGGGGAGGGGACTGTGGGGAGAAGGGTTTTCAGGAACTACTATAAAGGACACATGGACAGAACCAAGGGGGAGGGTGGAAGCAGGGGAGGGAGGTGGGTTTGGAGGGGGTGGAGGTAGGCGAAGGGAGAGGATGCAGACAACTGTAATTTAACAACAATAAAGTAATTTTAAAAATTTTAAAAAATAAAATAATGGGGAAAAAAGAATGGTCTTGTGTGGCTAGTGATACATACTTCTGGTTATTAAAGTATGTTAAATTTTCAGGGCTATGAAATGCCTGAAAGTTATTTTATTTAATTGTACATAATTTTACAAAATTTTCTGTAGATAGGGTATTATTTCAATTTTAATAAAATTAATGCAGAATTCCATGATCATAGTTGCTGCCATTATTCCCAAAGGTAATTAATTTAGTAAAAATATTAAGGTACCGCATGCCTGTATCATCACAGATATAAATCATTATAGTATCCATGTTTAAATCATACCATTGTTTGAACAGATGTTAGCAAAAGTTTTGATGTAGAAAGTACACACACAGGCTGTCAATGAATGACTTTTTAAGTTGAAGAGAGAGGGGATTGTGTAACAAGCAAGTTCATTTCTTTCTAACTTTTGGAAATACAGTTTAACATCTGTTACCACT
Source organism: Micronycteris hirsuta (assembly GCA_004026765.1). Lineage (NCBI taxonomy): Eukaryota > Metazoa > Chordata > Mammalia > Chiroptera > Phyllostomidae > Micronycteris > Micronycteris hirsuta. The sequence goes on from PVJI01008887.1 coordinate 15,282, forward strand.
TACCACAATTTTTCATCAATTACATACATGTAATTACACAGATTTGGTAATTATTGGTCAGTGTAGAGAAAGCAAAGACAGACATAACTGAACAACAATAAAATACCCACTCTGGCTCTCTCTATAAAAAGAAATAAAGAAATGTAAGGTCTCTATTTTTACATTGCTAATTTAAAAAGCAATTCTTTATCTTGGTTACAAAATGGAAAATACTTGCATTTCATATAGGAATTTTAAATATTTTGGGGAGGTAAAGCTAGGTTTTTTTTGTTTTTTGTTTTTGTAAAGAGAATGGCTTTAGGAGTCAGATATCTCAAGTTCGAAATCCCATTCTCACCAATGTAGACACAGAATCTGAGGCTCCACGAGTGCTGGCAAGTTGCTAACCTCACTGACGAACAGTCATTTAATTTCTGGGTGACAGCTAGTCACGCTGACTCTGCAGAGTTTTTGAAGAAGTAAAATTCTGAAGAAGAACCACAACTGAAATGGTTCAGGGCACACTGTCTATGTCACAGTGAAGTCTGGCGTGTGCACCCTGTGAAGTCACCGATCTGTGTCTCAGTTGTCCATGCTGCAAATACGTATGAATATTGACCAAGGTAATAAGTGTGAGTGGAATTAGTGAGCAAAATTTACAAAATAATTTATACACATAACTAACTCAAAGAATCTGCAAATTGTTCTTCTTGGTCCAGACACAGACTAATAAGTTAAATGCTCCAGAGGGAGAATAAATGCCAAAATTATATTGATCTGATCATGAAAATGTAATCTGCGTTTTGATACTTTCTTTAAACATTTACACAATCATTTCATTGAGATTTCTTCATGATGATACAACCCCTACATTAAACCTTGGATCAAACATTTATAATCCATGAATTATACCAAAGTACATAACCAATTAAATATCTGAGCTGGTAACAAATTAACTGCTTCATTCCAAGTACCATAAGGTAAAAAGGCAAAACCAAGTTTTGGTTTTTTTTAGAGTAATAACATTTTTGAGACAAACTCTCAATCTTTCTATGAAAATTTTGCATAATAAAATTAGGTTTAAATAGTAACTCGATTTCATAAAATACATGTTTTATAATTTCTTAAAGAAACAACTTTTTAAATGTTATGATTTTCTCCATGTAGTTAAGGGAAATAAAATACTTTAGTAGGTCATAGGTTTTAAGATATGTGTAATTCATTTCAACTTGCTATTAATTTTGTTTCCCACACCCACGTGTGGTAGGTAAGGAGGCTGGCATTTTGTGACAAAGCAAATACTCAGAAATCTATAATCTTAATTTTGCAAGGTATAAATCATTCATTCCCCAAATTACAATCTTTCAGCTGGAATCAGGCTTGAGTTGCGAGAACACCATTTTATAAACATAAAGCTGGTGAGACAGAAATTGACAATGCTGCCTTTTTCTCTATTATCATCAGAATCTATAGATTACAAATTGAAACATGGTATCTCACGTGCAGTTAGTACTTCTGCCTTCTATGTTTGGGATGTACATAAAACAAATCTGTCAAATATCCCCACAGGCTTCAAGGATACCGGTGACACTTGCGGACACTGCTCTGTTATCTGTGCCCCCCACCCTGTCTCCGACCAATTGTTATGTGTACTCCTATGGGAAAGTCCCCATGAACGGAAGTCCCATGGCGTGGTGACTCTTCTGTGGGTGACTTAACTGCCATGGTGTATGTGACAGGACTGTTTTAGACGGGGTTAGCGTGGCTGTGAAGGGAACGTGGCCACGGTTTCGGTGGGGCTGATGCGTTCGCCTTAGAAAGCCGCAACTAAGCAAAACAGAAACACACTCAAAAGGAGTGAGAAAATATAAGCTACATGTGAAGAAATAGGGCTACGTTGTTTTTTTTAAATAAATTTTTTATTTTATATTATTTTATTTTATTTATTTATTTTTAGATAGAGAGGGGAAGGAGGGAGACAGAGAGGGAGAAAAACAGCAATGTATGGTTGCCTCTCACATGGCCCTCACTAGGGACCTGGCTCGCAACCAAGGCATGTGCCCTGACTGGGAATCAAACTGGGACCCTTTGGTTCTCAGCCCGCGCTCAATCCACTGAGCTACACCAGCCAGGGCAGAGCTACGTTGTTTTTTATATGTAATTATTAAATGGACACTGAAAAAAATAAGCTTTTAATATCAAAAGCCAGGCATTGATTTCATTTCTGCATTTTAGACTAACGCAGCAATAAGTATTCTAGCAAGTGGCCTCACACATTCTGGTTGGAGCTTGAATAACTATTTAATAAATTGATTATTAGTACTCTTCTGATAGAACAAGGTCAATTAAAAGTTAGTAAAGCCAGAAGCCCAGATGGTGCTGAATTCACCCAACTAAAATGAACTACCTTGGATTTGGCTCATTCTCATTATTCAATTATTCATGTGATATATGTGAAAATCTGGCAAATTGGAAAATTGCCAGTAAATTGCCCCGTCAACGGAAGATGACTCAGTTCTTCTAATTACAGATCCAGACACAATTAAGTACCTTCTCTCCCTGCTTCGGTGTTTTTAAAAGCAGCTAACTCTATAATGAAAAAAATTAACAATCAAAAGAAAATCACAGATAATTTAATTTTTCCCCTGGAGTCAGTAATTCAAATAACCATTCACATAAAAGTTAGGAAAGTACATGGTCAACTAATAGACAAGTAACTCTGTGTATGAAACAAACTGAGAAAAATATTTTATAAAATGGAAACATGTACAGAGGAAGAATTCTATAATCACACATTTGTGCACTAAATGACCTTAATACCCTATGCTATAAAATCCAGCATATGGACTTAAGAAATTCAAGTGACTTATTTTTTTTCTTTATGATTTCCTCTTTTAAACTTATATAATTCTGTAGGAAAAACTACACTCTTAACTTCTCAAAATTACACAGACCTCTAGTATGTGATTAATAATATTTGGCAAGGACTTCTATATCGGAAATTCTCCTATGGAATCATATCACAGGCACACACTTTAACATAAAGTGTCCCTTGCTCTGCAGCATTCAACTGATACTTTGTAAAAACAAGGACCACCACAGTCAGCCATAAGTCTCTGTTTGAAGAAAAGAAAAAAAAACATGGTTTATTTTTAATGTGGCCTTGTAGAAAACATATATTACCTCCTCAATGTAATAGATTCTTTTGGAATGAAGCTTAAGGTGGGGGATAAAGGAAGGTGTACTGTTTTTAGGCAAAATGACCTTGATGACCTTGAGCTAGTGGATCAAGTTTGCAACGTAGCAAACATCTCTGCAGTCTCTCTGGATAGATCAGTCTGTTTGTTTGCTTAAATTTTTGTGCTAGATCTCACTCACGTTTGCACAGATAACCAGTTACGGTCAGAGTGAGTCAAGGGAACAGACCAGGATAAATGGTTTACATAAATGTTGTATCTCGAAAGTAAATGGGGCAATTCCTATGCATAACATTCATAAAACATTTTAGGACATTTAAATAAAAAGCTCTATTATAAAATAATGTATTACCTCAATCTTTATCATTGCTCAATTTTTACAGCCTTGCTTAACAGTTAAAATTACAACTGACAGTACTAATTTCTCCACTCATAAATCACCTCCAGGAGAGCGGCACGGCCCGGAGGGCTCTGGGTGGCACAGACTCTCTGTGTCTGCCAGCCCCAGTCCCTTCTGAGTGCAAAATGCCGTGCGTCCTATGTAGTGCGTGTTGTCACTTGACAGATTTGAAAACCAAGCCCTAGTTAAGCTTGGCTAAATTACATGGCAAAACTCAAAAACTAATAGTTAAGAATACAAATTAAAAGTTAAAACATGTAATTTATATTAAAACACTTATAGCCTTTTTTAAAATTAAAGGCACTGTGATGAACTGAAACCTCCTATTAAAGACATTTAAATAGGCCTTAAAAACAAGAATAATGTTATTAGTCAAATCTAGGAGGAAAAGTCTGGACTACCCCAAAATTATGGTGTTATATTCCTATCTTCTTCTGTCTATACAAATAGCCTTATACTTCCATCCACTTAATAACTGTTAGTGGATAAAAAGAAATGCCATGTATTTATTTAAGCTACTTGTTATCATAATATGATGATATTTACTCCTTCATTTCAAATTCTAATTTTTCTTTCTGTAATTAAAATGTCTTTCAAGTGTAGATTATACTCATCAATAATGCTAGGCATTGCTCATCTCTAAAGAAAAGCTTCTATACTTAGAAATAGTTTCTTTTTCCCTTTTCTTATATCTGTGCTTTGAAATAGTAACAAAAAGATGATTACAAACAATGAAAACAGTTTCCATTTACAGCAAAATGGTGAAAAGTCTCTACTATAGAAATAATTAAATACACTGGACTAAAATCTCTTAAGACATAATGAACTGGCAAGAAAATTAAAATTCTCCAGAATCAAAAATGGAAAAAGCTAGAATACAGAAATGTAAGGAAATAAAAATAAGAAAATATTTAAAACTGAATAATGCTCTGTATCAGTAATTCTTAGAAATAGCTAAGGTAGTTCTAAGCATGAAACTTATAATCTCATATGCTTACATTATAGAAGCCAAAAAAAAAGACTGAAAATAGTTAGATATACACCTCTAATAGAAAACCAAGATACCAAAACAAAAGCAAGCAAGAAAAAAGACACAGAGGAAAGAAGAAAATAATAACATAAAATAATGCAATTGAGTGAATCTTATAAAGACAAACAATGATTCTCTGACCTAGACCACAAAAAGTAAAAATAGACAAATTGAATGATATCAAAATTATAAACTCTTTCATCAAAGAACAAGATCAATAGAGTGAAAAAGCAACCTATGGAATGGAAAGTATTCAACAATATCTGCAGATCATATATCTGATGAGAGGGTAACATCTAGTAAACATAAAGAACTCTTTTAACTCAGCAAAAACAACTTAATAAAAGAACCTGATTATAAAATAGTCAAGGCACTTGAATGGAATTTCTCCTTAGAAGACAAATAAACATCCAACAAGCATATGAAAAGATGTTCAATATCACTAAACATTAGGAAAACATAAATGAAAACCACAATGAGATATTGCCTCATACCTACTAGAATCTCTACTATCAGAAAAAATGGAAGAAAGGAAGGAATGAAGTATGGACAGAAAGAAGGAAAGAAGGGGAAAATGAGTGTTGTTGAGGATACAAAATTTTTTAACTCTGTGTGCTCTGGGTGAAAATGTATAGCCAACAGTCATTGTGAAAAACAATATGGCAGATCCTCAAAAAACTGAAAATACAATTACAATATGATCCAGCAATTCTGCTTTTGGGTATACACTCCAAAGAACTGAAAGCAAGATCTCAAAGAAGTATGTGCCTATTTGTATTCATAGCAGCATTATTCATAATAGCTAATATGTGAAAGTAACCCAAGTATCTGCAGGCAAATGAACGGATAAGTCAAATGTAATATAAACATACAAGGAGCTATTATTCAGCCTCATAAAGGAACTTTGGACACATGGCTACACCATGGATGAACGTTGACCTTTTGCTAAAGGAAATAAGCCAGTCACAGAAGACAATTACGATGTGACTCCCCTTCTTTGAGGTACCTAAATGAGTCGAATTCATAGAGATAGAAAGTAGAAGGCGTTTCTCGGGGGCTGAGAGAGGGAGCGATGGAGATGTTATTTGATGGGCGTGGAATTTCAGTGTTATAGGTGAAAAGACTCCTGGAGATGGGTGGTGGTGATATGATCCAAACAGCCCTTTAAAAAGTCATATATTTTTCTTATAGTTACCATAAAAATAATTTTGTAAGAATGTTTAAAACGACTGGTGTGACCAGTATTGAACTCAATGATTAGACTTTTATTTCACAAGCCTATTCTGTATTTTACTCCACATTGTACCATAAAATAATATAAATGAGGTAGAAATTTTTGCTTAAAATGAGATCTTGTCAAAGAAGCATTTGAAGGGAAATCCATTTTCATTTTCCAGTCATTTAATAATTAGTAGATTATTTCTATTAATGGAAGTTACCTTATGTTCCTTAAAATGCAATTATTCCTATGAGAGTGTCTTTCATTGTCTGTAATTTGCTAATCTGAAAATATTATTGGCAGTTAGTTCCAGTTATGAAAATAAAGATTATGTGTTAAAATAAGTTTTCAAAACTAAAAATAGAATACACCTGAAATTAATCTAACACATTCTACTGTAATGTTCTAGTGTAGCAGTTTTGAAGCTGTGCCCAGTTTTATACAAATCCCTCCAGAGTCTGCAGGTGGAACACATGACCAATCTCTAGTTGTCTGTATATTCCTTCTTATTTTTTACTTTTTTTTTAGCATGTTAGTGCTCACATTTTTGTTTTTTAAGAACACTGGTGTTTTAACAGAACCAATTCCTATTTAAAAATAACACCAAGTAAAAAAAGCTCATAATGGGAAATTTACGAGGAAGATGATGATAGGTTGAATGCAAATCATTTACAGTTGATTGTTCAGAAAACTTCTCATTGTGTCTTGACTTCCCATATACCAAGAAAAGCTTTGACAGCTCTGATTCATGTTTATAGACACACACAGACATTCTCAGAACATGAATCGTAACCAAGATACTAATTCAAATACGAAAATGTGTGTTTCCAAAGCTAACATATTTTTATATATGCCTAAAGATAATTGCAGTACCATTTTGATATAATTATCAACCCAAACTCCTTTTTCCAGGGAATATGATAGAATACATAAAATGCCTAGCACAATGCCTGGCACTTAATCATTTACTAAATTAACTCCTCTAAAAGTCAAGAGTATCTGTTATGGACAACTTAAAGCAGTTCAACCTTTTGCTAAATCATGAACTTTTTATGTCTAATTGTCATACTTTCTCCCTTGGTTACCATATCCCCCCGTCTTCTTCCCACCTCCCGGACCCCTCACCCTTGCTTCTGTCACTAAAAATTGTATGACAGAACAGCTCTCTTAGAAAATACGAGCAGCCTCTGTCTTATCACGCAAGGCTCCTTAGTGCTCATCTTTTCCCCAAATTAACATTATTTAGTCTACATTTTTCCTCTCCAGGTCATCCCAAATGCACAACGTAAGAATAAATTCAATTAGTAGATTAGCCCATGATGAACTACAAAAAGGATACTTAGTTTTCAATACAAACAACGTAATTCGAGTCAATAAACATCAAGGAACTACCTGCTAATGAATGCTGATTCCTTAACCTGGCTGGAGGATTCCAGGGTTTAATTCAGGGAGAGCGGGAAGCAATCATTTCCCATTTCCCTCAGGCTCAGACGCTTGGCAAAAACCGGTTCTCTGTGCCAGCGCAGGACCTAAAATCCTTCGATCTTTCACTTCCAAACCCAAGCGTGTTCGATTATCCTGCACTTGTTCCTGATTCTAGGGCGCCACCAGAATTCTAGTAAGAGTAGCAATGACCTCCCTCAGTAAGCACCAAGACTCATGTGTTAGTACTGAATATAACTTTTTTTGGTTTGGGAAGGTAGGACATTTGTTTTAATTATCAGGGAAGGCTTCATAGAAGACTTAGCACTTAAACTCTGCCTTAAAGCCTGACAAGGATGTTTAGATGTGAGAAATGTGCAGAAGGGATTCAAGGCTGAAGAAAGGCCTGAGAGACATGGATCGGTGGAAGCACACTGAAGGCCGAGGGACGGAGATTAGTCCCAGGCCACTGGAAGGCAGACACAACCAAAAGGGGCATCATATGTAATAAAATCGGAAAAAAACCCACAAAACAGTGCATAACAGCAGAGTGCAGTTGGTTAAGAGTTTGATGACCAAACACAATAGAAACAAAATAGAAATAAAATGATACTGTTTTGAGGATTCAAAGAATAATGTTCATAATGAGCTAATCATGGAATCTGGAAAATGTTATTAACCAGATGTCACTATTGATTTTACTGTTATCTTGAGTAGATGTAGGATAAAGATTGCTTTATCCTGTGAGAAAGTTTAAATCAGGATGGCTTTATTTAAAAAAAAAAAAAACCTTCTTTATATAAAAAGATGTTGATTTGATCTTTTAGATAAAATAAAAATACAAAAACCTGGTGACAATATAAAGGCAGAGCTGGGATAGAGAGCGAGCGAGAGAGAGCAAAGGGATAAAACTATGTCAAGTTCATTCGGGCAGATCAAAAAGAGTTTTGTAAAGACTTGGAAAAAAACAAAACTTATAAGGATGGTGCAAGTCAAATGAATGCTCCCATGCCCAGGGGCATGGTGATTCTATTTTCTGAATATAAATTCAAAGCATAAGGTCTCTGAATTGGACAGAGTATTTAAAAACCAAGACTGCCCGAAAACCCCAGGATATATGATAACTATGTCTAAGGTCACCTTGTGGATGGAAACACTTAATAATAACAGCATTTTTATGTTTAATTAACTAACTACATCTGAAATGATGCCAAGAATTATTAGAAATTATAATCTTCTATAAATTGTGTTATTGCAAAGTTCAATATAATAATCAGCCCCAAAAATTCCTGCACAGTTGAAAATGGGCTATAATGTAAGGATATTGTAAAGGGGAATAGCGATGTATTTCAAAGAGCTACAATAAACCTTGGAATGACATCAAAATGAAGAAAAGTCAAACTGTAGAATTTGTAACACTACATTTGTATGTTCCCAAAGAGGTATTTGAGAACAAATCGGTTTATGTTTCTCGGTGATCGCTTAAATGCATCTACTCTGTGCAGAGGGCTGAAATAAGAGATCGGCCTTTCCTCGGTGTTCAAAATACCTTAGATGTGGGCCCCGTTCTCTCGTCCTTACATTTCATAATAGGAAATGAAACAGACCTTAAGATGCGTATTCAATATTCTCAGGGTTTTCTTCTGAAAAGATTTTTCCCAAAGTTACAGAAAGCTTTCAAATGTGAGAGGAACAAAGGTTTTGAAAAGTAGAGCAAGATAAAATTTCTTAAATTAAAGCTCTGAAATACTGACCCCAAATCTTAAATTAAATCTCATTTTGTATCGGCAGATAATAAGAGATAGCTAAGAATATGGGTGATATTAGGAGGGAAATGTCATATCACATGTGAAGGGTTATTTCTTTCATCGGCTCTAACATTTAATTGGAATTCTTTGCCAACCTGTGGCTATAATACCCTGCTCTGGGAATATGTGGGTTATTGCTTGAGCGAGTCTGCCATTCTATTCAGTTTGAGTTTAAAACAGTTATTTCAAAAATTCACCAATCTATCCTTGCAACTATTCCTATGGTTATCAACCACAAACTTTCCTTTGCATATGGATTTTTACTTTAAAAATTACCATATAACAGATATATTGTGATACTGAGATGCAGGCCACAGGTTACAAGTAATTTACTACAATTTGAAAATAAAAGGAAGGAAAAGTACAATCGGTCGGGCCTATCTGAGTGCAGTGTAGTGGAACATGATGGATAAAACCAGTTGTCCAGTTAATTAAGTACAGAGAAAGGGCACTATCCAGCATCTGCTGTCCTCCTCAAGGGAAGCTGGGGAGATCCTAGTGAATCAAACCAACGCAATTGGCAGTGTCTTATTTTCCTGCATGAGTATCCAGACAACAGTTAAGATGAAAGTAAGAGCGCCAAGCAGCACAGATGAATCAGGAGCACGAAAGAAAATCAGAAGTCAAGGCACAGGGTGGAGAGGAGGGTGATTTGAATGGTAAAAACGGTCAAATCTGATGAACCAAAAGCAATAATGGGAAGGCTCTCTAAATGAAAAGAACTACAAAGGAAACTCTGCCATCGCCAAAATGATGACGGGATTTTAAAGTGTAGTCGGCATATTTAGCGCTCAACCCGAACCATGGAGATGATCGTTCAGAATCATAATATTTGCAAAAGGAAGAAAAGACCTCCAACTATTGCCAAGTCTCTTGAGGATGGAATGTGCTGTGGTAGTTTTTTTTTTTTTTTTAATCTGATAAGATTTTCCCAACGGAGCGAGTGAAATAACAATCAATGCATTAATATTTAAAAGGTAAAAGTGTACGTATCTGAGAGAGATGTTGAAAGGGATATGGCAAGTTTACACAAGAGCTTTTTCCTCATCTGCACTGACTGGTTATTTAACTGGTCTGTGTGGCTGAATATTAGGACTCGCGTCACTGAGATTAGACAAGAAAGCGAGACAAACATGACAAGCAGGACAGAACCAGGAGACAGCTGCATAATTACTGCAAATGAAAAGCCTTCAGTTACCTGCAAGGAATCATAAGAGAACATCCCTTGGCAGTGATGCAGCTTGAATGTGCGAAACGGCTGAGCGACACATCCTCAGCCTTTTTGAAAGAAATGCACACAGTTTTACCAGCTGAATCCTTAATAAATAAATAAACAAAAGTGTGCTTACAGGAAGGCACAACTTTTGGAGCACCATGCTTCTGTCGTTAAAGATAGGAGTTTTCAGGAATCACTGTAGAGGACACATGGACAGAACTAAGGGGGAGGAGGGAGGTTGGGGGGGGTGGGACGGGAGGGGAAGGGAGGGGGGAGGGGAGAGGCTGCAAATAACTGTAATTAAACAAAAAAAAATAATTAAAAAAATATACTTAAAAAAAAAAGATAGGAACTCTAGGTGAACAATGAACAAATGCAAACAACTGTTCCATAACCATTCACAGTTTAAGAGCAATTAAAATCACGTTCAATCTCTGATACATACTGAAACTGTATCCCAGGAACAACTTTGCTACAAGCCATTGAACACAAACATGTTTTCCCCCTAAAATATTCTTGAATGTTATCAGTAATAAATAAGGAGTTATTTGGGGGGAAACTTAGCTTTGATAAGTCACTGGAAAGTATAGTGATCTGATTTAAAAAAAGATTACTCTTGAAACATTTGCCAACGTTTGGTTAAGTGTTCCTCTTGATTTAAAACTTGCTTAAATTGCTTCATCAATAATGTTTGATGCTAGTAATTATCAAATATTTCTAAAATATCATTTGTAATGTTTCAAATAACAGATACCAATGTTTATATAATTAGCTATACAAAAATACTTTGTAACCACAAAGAAGGTATTATCTTAGTAATATTTTTGTCATAAGTTTCGTGACACAGGTTACCTCTAAATAATTTGGGCTAGAACAGAATCCAGGGGGCAGAAAAAAGGCAGCAATATTGATGGTTAATTTAAAAATCGCAACATCTTGTAAAGCATCAGGTTTCCCAGAGGGACTAAGAGCTCAATAAACAAAAGTCTGATAGCAAACTTTAAAAAAACAATGAAACCAAAAGATTGTAAAATAAGTAAATTTTCCTTTTTGTTGTGCTTAGGTTTTAAAATAAAATGACTTAAAAATAAATAAAAGGCATCTCAGTAGGACAAATAAAAGTCACAGAGATCTAACATTGATGTGTGAAAGAAAGACTGATACCCAGAAAGAAGCTTGTGTAAAATGTTGAAGGAAACAAAAATAAAGTTTAGAAGGGATAAAGCAATGAAAACAAAACAAAACACAGCTCCCAGACACCAACAGCAGCGCGGTGCCTGCCAGAGGGAAAGGGTGTGGGGGGAGGTGGAAGAGGGTAAAGGGGGGATAAATGGAGATGGGAGGAGACTTGACTTGGGGTGGTGAACACACAATATAATATACAGATGATGTATTATAGAACTGTACCCCTGAAACCTATAAAATTATATTTTAAAAATTCAATTTAAATAATTTTAAGTTGTTTTGAGTATTGAATTTAAATAAATTCAACAATTCAATTTAAAAAATGTAAGCTGTTTTGAGTAATAAAGGGGTTATAAAAGTCTTGATTTTCTTACAACTTCCTTAAAAATAATACTAAACAAATGATTTGCAAGCACAATGCCATCTCTTCTTTCATCCTATTGTTCTTTTACTTCTGGAAGTTGGAAGGGTGTATGGGTCCATGGGTGGGAAAGAAGGAACTGTCCCCACTGAAAAGCCCATCATTAATCAAGCATGAAGGCCACTGCCAGAGATCTCATACTTGGCCGAACTGGCTTAGTGTCTGGTAGCCAAATGCTATCTGTTCTTATCTCTTATCGACCACTGCATCTGGCCAGTGGGACCTCCCCCCACATCTCGCTCCAAGCTTGGGCCCACATCCACCAGCTCTCCTTGGTCAGTGCACCTTCATCGATGGGAAGAGTGGCCAAACTTGAACTTGGGGCTACAGCACTCAGGGCTGACTTCTGGGAGAATGCCAATGGGACAAATGCCCTTCTGGGAACAGAATCGTTCTATTCATTTTGTCCTGTTCGCACTTTTCCCATTTCCCTTTTGACAATCACCAACAGGAAATAGAGTCACGTTTCTACACACAGCAAAGACGAGAGACACGTTCACTGTGATGTAGTCTATTAGCAGTCCTCCAAGGGCAGTTTAGAAAAATGAAGGAGATAATCCCTTTTCAAAACACTTTATCTGATTTAAAACATAAGGGAAACACAATAGAAAATACTGCTCTTGATTCAGCAAGACATTTAATCAAGGCCACCACTAATCTGGGTGTATTTCATTGTGAGAGGCGTTCCAGTGGTTTCCTCCATTTTTCTTTTTCATCCATCTCTGTACCCATACAACTACTTTTTTAAAAAAACAAAAAGCATGTTATACCTTTTGCACAAAAATCAGTGAAATTTTTGATTTTTAGATATAAATTTTTTTAAAAAATATATTTTACTTATTTATTTTTAGAGAGAGGGGAGGGGAAGGAGAGAGAGAGAGAAACAGCATTGTGGTTGTGTCTTGTGTGGCCCCCACTGGGGACCTGGCCCGCAACCCAGGCATGTGCCCTGACTGGGAATCGAACCAGTAACCCTTTGGTTCGCAGGCCCACACTCAATCCACTGAGCTACACCAGCCAGGGCAAGATATAAAAATTTTTAAAAAACCTGTTCTTACCCATAAACCACATGTAAGGATATTCATTGATAATTACAATATCAATTATTATAAAATAGCAGCTATTACCAAAGTATTATAACCAACATTTTTGGATGCTAATTATAAGCCTGACCCGCTGCTAATTGATTTGAATCATCTCATCTAATTCTTAGCAACAGTTAAGGTAGCTTTTTCCTTCTATAATTTATAGGTGAGGAAATTGAAGTACAAAAAACGTTGACAATTATCCTCCAATACACGGCTATTATGTGGTGAACTGATGGCTCCAGGACACAGTTTTCTGAGATCTTTCTCCCTAAGTAACTACACGGCTGGTAGAGGGTGCTGACCCCGAGTGTTAATGACCCTAAACTTGGTGAAATGGCTATGCAGTGGGTGGCCAAATCTTCAGTTTATATGATACCAAAAGAGTGGATGAACCAAAATAAAGATAAAGTTAATAAAATCAATGCAACATAGACAAATTTTAATAAAGTTGAACCAAATACGCATTTCTAATCATCAAATTACAGCATCACATTTAAGGCAAAATATTTTACTATGTTACTACTCAGCTTGTAAAATGATCATAGGGTTGAAAATGGACTTAAATTTTTGTATTCAAAGTTATTTCCTGGTATAGGAATGACCTGAACAACATCCAGAGCAACTGATCATCAATGTCTATTTAATCATTTACTGGGAAAGAAATCAATTCTTCATAACAGAGCCCTATCTATATTGTGTGATCTTTCTGAAATCCATTCCACTTCTTTCTAAATTTAACTCATTGAACCTAGGTCTGTCCTCTGAGGAACACGTAATTAATTTACTTACTGATGCCACCTGGCAGCCTTCAAACATTTATAGGTCTCCAAAGGACCCCAATGAGTGTCTCATTTCTGGGTAACTCCCTGGTTTTGATGCACTCTACCTGAAGTAGCACAGTAATATAGTATGATGGATTTTACTGACATATAGATGTTTAGAAGAAATGCTTCTTATAATAATAAAGATCTGAACCTCAGGTTGTTAATGAAAACATTTAGATTAGATGACTCATATGAAAGAATATAAATGTGCTTCTCATGTTCTGAAGCTTGGGTGAAATCTTCTTTCCAAACAAATATTTATATATTTCAAATAATATGTGACTCCATTTTATTATGAATGTGAATTGAAATCACCAAATATTTTCCAAATGAACTCAAGATAGTCTCAGGGAAACAATTTCAGCAGATAAAAAATATGGAAGTCCTTCATTATAAACAAGATTTTACAATCCTTGAGGAGCCAGTGTCCCTAACCTTGTCCATCTGTTTCTGGTACTTCAACTATTGAGGGTTTTCCCCATTGATATTTTAGTAGACAAACTGCAGGAACAGGGACAGCGGAAAACTTCTCTTCCTCCAGATGTGATACCTGGCAAGCAACAGAACTATTCACTGATCCCCAGGAGTCCAAGGATGAAATCATAAGGCAGTAGCTTATCACAGTGGGACATCTGGCATGTTGGAATCCAGCTGAGTAATGCACATAAGGCAAGTGGCTTACCTTCCCCGTTTTCTAGCATTACAATGAAATGGTAACCATTAAGACACCTTTGAGCTACAGCATTCACTGATTTCATAATTACTTTCCCTTGTTCTCTGAACAGAATGTTATGCAACTCCAGTGGTATACCCAAATGCCTAACTTCTGTTGACACTATACTTGCAATTGTAGCCACAGACTGCTAATAGATCAACTGATGTTATAATGACATCTTTTTGATGCTATGGTTGGGCTCCAAGCAAGAATTCCACATTCACGTCTTTTTTTTTTTTTTTTAAGCAATAAGGTCAGAATAATTACCTAGTTTTTATTCACTTGTTTTTGTTTTTAATAAACTGTATTATGAGATGAATACTGTATGAATTCTAAAACAAAGCCACATAGATCTACATTAACATCAAGGGAAATAAAATATCACAAGGAAAAACCCAAAGCTCATGCTACTACAGTATGGAGAGAACTGTTTTCCACTAAAGAAAATGTAATTCTTATCAAGGTCCATGCATATTTAATGAGGCTGTTAGCTCAAGACAAATATCACTGTGCATGTTATTTATAAAGGCAACTTAAGTTTTAGGAAAATGGGTTCCTGAAACTATGACTGTAAATTAAAGTTGATGCAGCCAAAACCACATGTAGGAAACTTGAACAAAATGCGTTATCTCTACAACATGTTCACAAAGTAAATAGTAAATAATATTTCACTAAATTGGAAAGTAACCACTAAAAGAATTCCCTTTCTCTGCCTCCCCTCCCTTCTTTTCCTCCTTCCTTCCCCCCTCCTTCCTTTCTTCTCTCCTTCCCTCCTCCCCCTCCTCTTTCATCTTTTGCAAATGGCTTTACCTAGAAAAATGTGCACAATAAGCACAATGGTTATTTGATAAAATAACTTTAGGATTTCATAAATGTCAGCAAAAAGCAAGAGTTACATATGATATTAAGTTGCACTCATAACAGCATCAAGCATCTTGAAAGGAGCGATTGATCTAAGTGAGAAATCCTTCTCTCTGGACCATAGGCTTAATGCTGAGGACCGTACACCCATGTGGTAGATTTCCAAATCACCAAAGGAAGCCAGGACTTACCCCCACTCTGCCCCACACCCCCACTCTGATTGAAGAGAAAATAATTAAATTAAGCAGAGGGGGACCCTCCAATTCCCTATGCCTGTGAACTTGGCTTTTGTTGACTTTGGATTTGGACACAGACTTGGACACTATCAAAGGTCATGCTCAGATTTTTGATTATGTGGTTTTAATGATGATAGCATCTATTTCTGCTACATAAACGTTGTTGCCTATTTTGACATCATTTCTTTGATTTTATATCGATAGCTCCAAGTGGACTCACTCTGTTTTCTATATCATAAATCCTTGGTCTGAGAATTCAAAGATGAGTAACTCCAAGAAACGCGATTGTATGTTTTTGAAAACTAACGTACATCTAAGTTTGACATGTTAGTGATTTAAGCAATTAAGGCTGCATCCAAGGAGCTGATGGGAATTTGTGAATGCGGCATAAACAACCTCTCTTCCTTTGCTATGGTGTCTGAGCTGACAGGCACCTAACAATGGTAGACTGTCTGAAGCTAGCTCAGCAAGTAATGTGTTGTTTCTGTTGGTTTTAGAAGAGTTAAAACTCACTCGAGGAAGTTAAGCTTGAAATCAGATATGGACAGCAAAGTACATTTTATGCACATACAGTTGACTGAATGATTGAGGAGGCCAACTTGATGCACATGGAAAGCTAATGCCTACGAACCCTGTCAACGTCCAGGAGAGAGAATAATGTAATTTACGCCAGCACTTCCACGGGCTGCGAGATTATGCACATAGATCTGATTAACACAAATTTTCGAAACTGGAATATGTGGAAGCTGCATATCAAAACATAAGACATACTTAACTGAAAGAAGGCTGAACAACTTTTAAATGCAAGCATATTTTTATCTCCCAGTTTACAGCACGTTTGCAGGAGTATTATTTCTTCCTGCTGAACTGTGTCGTGCTTACTTGTCTTATATTATAGATATTCTCCCAGAATTCCATGGAAATAATGACAGTTCATCAATTTCAAATGCAACACAATGTAATTTTAGACTGAGAAATGGTTAGTAAGGAGCTTTAACTAAGAAGAATGACATCATATTGCCACCTTCATTTCATAAGGGCTCAGATAGAGTTGCCATTCTTCCCTAGAGACGCCTTGCTCATAGTTCAAGGTGTGACAGCTGATTAAAGCAAACACATTTCTTGTGTATGTGTAAGCAAGTATACTGAGGAGACATGATATCTCCCTCCATCTATTTTCACTTTATAAGTCAGGGTATAGATGATCCTCATAAAAATAAATAAATAAAAGGGAAGATTTTTTTTCTTAACCTATCAATGCAGAGAGTAGGCAGCAGTCCTAGAATCCAGAGGAAAAAAAAATGTTCAACAGCCAACTAATGTGCCTCACCCTCTTGGGGACAGTGGCCCTTGTAAAGCTTTACAAAAATGTTTAAAGTACTTTGTCCACTTCCGTCTTAATGCTTCATAGGGCACTTTAGCTGCTCTGCAGATAGTCCTGTAGTGTCATTGAAATAAAGAACATCTCTGAGAAGGGCTGTCATCCTAGACTGAGAAAAACGACATGGAATCCTTCCCTCTGTGTCTGGTAGGAACCCTGGTAACACCAGGGATGCACACCCACCTCTCAGCAATAATCCCACCCATCACATCTCACTCGCTGGGCCAGGGACCTGGGGGCACACACAGAGGGGGCTCAGAAATTAACTTGGAAACATTAAAAGGAAAGGGTCAGGCAAAGACATGCATGATGTCAGAGTGAATGAAAACCTGTGAAAAACAGCTCTGCTTTGTCCATCTGAGCAGCAATGGTGGTGGAAATGTTCCTTGTGGGATGACTTCATTCACAGTGCATTCTTCCAGGGTGAAAACTGATTACTTCCCGTCTGCCAATCTCCTCCCCACAGGTGCACAAAAGGATCGTGGATTTGATCCAGTAGGGATGGGAGAGCCCTTTATGTGGTTGGTCAGAACTGTGCTCCTTAACTGTGTTTTAGGGGGAAAAGTCTATCATGAATCAAGGATAGCTTGTTAGGATGAGCAAGCAGATGTGTTAATCATTGACTGGTTACAGTAAGAGAAAAATCCGGTAGATGCAAATATAAATAACAAAGACTTGATTCCTGCCACTGCTATTGTCTAAGTATCTATGTCCCCTTCATCCCCCCCTTTCAAATTCATTTGTCCAAACCTGATGCCCAACACGATGGTGTTGGGAGGTGGGGCCTAAGGAAATGACTGGGTCATTAAGGGTGAGCCCTCATGAATGGGATCAATGTCCGTATTAAAGACAACTTAGGGATATCCCTCGCCCCTTCTGCAAGATGACATACGATGAGAAGTCTTCAAGCCTGAAGAGGGCCCTCACCCAACCATCCTGGCCCCTGATCTCAGACTTCCAGCCTCCAGAACTGCTAGAAATTAATTTCTGTTGTCGATAAGCCACTCAATCTGCTGTCTTTTGTCCTAGCAGCCCAGACAGACTAAGACAACTACTGTCTTCAGTTCATGGTTTTGTTTTGTTTTTTACTAACTTGTTTTTTTCACTCATTAGTAAAAAACAAAATTCAGTAATCACAGTCTTTGCCATGTACTGGAAGGAGTTGAATATGAACATATACCCACAAAAATACCTGCACTCAGATGTTTACAGCAGCTTTATTCATAACTGTTGAAAGTTGGAAGCAACCCAGATATCATTCAATAGGAGAATGGATAAATAAACTGTGACTTCCAGACAATGAAATATTCAATGCTAAAAAGAAGTGAGCTATCAAGTCATGGAAAGACATGGAAGGAACCTTAAATCCCTATTACTAAGTCAAAGAAGCCAATCTGATAGGCTCCCTACTATGTCATTCCAACTATATGACATTTTGGAAAAGGCAAAACCATGGAGACAGTAAAAAGCTCAACTGTTGCCAGGAATGGGGGTTGCAGAGAGGTACACAGGCAGGTCACAGAGAATTTCAGAGCGGGGAAAATGCTCCTCACGACATTATAACAATGGGTCTGTTGTTATGCATGTATCCAAACCCACAGAATGCACAATGCTGCCAGTGTCGTTCATAAGGTAACAACTTAAGGTAACGGTGTTACATAAGGTAAACCATGGACTTTGGGTGGTTATGATTTGTCACTGCAGGTTCACCCTTACCATTAAAAACTTGTACCCTTCCGGTGACTGATGTTGATAACAGGGTGTATTACCCACTCATGGGAGCAGAAGGTATCTGGGAAATCTGTATCTTCCTCTTAATTTTATTGAGAAAACTGCTGTAAAAAGTAAAGTCTTATAAAATAAATATAATCATCATGGGAATCTCAGAGAACACTGAAAATGCTTCGTTTTAATAATCCTGATTTCCTCTTCCATTCATCTTGAAAATTTGATGAAAATGAGACCATAAATGAAACAATATGTACAATATCAAATGTTCATTGGTGATCAATCACCCATGACCCTTTCAGCTATGAAATAGTTGAACAATTTAACATAATAAATAGTCTAGCTCAATAATGATAGTAATTGGCATAATAGTAATTACTCGTCACAGGATAAAGTTCAAATATTTGAACAATTTAGCATTACGTTAACCTATATATCATCAATGACCTTATGGGAGTAGAATTTCTAAAGAGACCATGATGACAGAGTGATAAAGATACTAATTTAAAACAAAAGCAGTGAGCATTGGGAGAGCTCTGTCATTTGTTTTAATACAATTGTACTGAATGCACACTACGTACATGGAGTAAAAACTGTCACAAATGATTAATGATTTTCTACATCATGGTATGAGTTTCAGATCATTTAAATAAGCCCATTAACCCACACAGTATTTTAATCATGACCTTTGCTCATTGACACGAACGTTCAAAGTCAAATTCGCTTTGGAAGTTGTAAGCATTTGGACTCGCAGGTCTGAAAGTCTACTTTTCTTTCCACCAGTCACCCCATGGTTGGGTGCTTTAGTCATTCCAGAAAAAAGACACTTAGATTTTTCTCTGGAGAATGGATTAAGGAATTCTATATCCAGACTCTCTAAACTTTAAAAATTCTAAAAATACCAGTTTATCCATGAAAATGAAGCAATGGCACAGCTCAGAATGAGAGTAAAACCAGGAATCAGAGTTAAGAAGATGGATTTAGGGAAATCTCACTTCTTCCTCTGTCCTCCCCTCCTTACTTTTAATCCGTTTTTGTCTGGAAATACACAATGTGTTAGTTACACACACACACACACACACACACACACGTGAGGTATTTTTATTTATACTGTAATACGGGCTAAAATAGAAAGTGTTAATTTATAATTAAAAACAAAAATATGCAAAATTTGCAAGAAAATTGTTTAGAAATTATTGATAAAACAAGGTAGCTTAGTTTGGAAAGCATGTCATGAAATTTCTGTGAGAACAGGGCTGACTCTCCGAAAACCAATAATCTTTAAATTGTGTCGGTTCTTTTTATCATTTGTCTCCTCAAAACAGTAAATAGTGAAAGGATAATCTATTAAGTCAAATGAAGGTTTTTTTCCCTTTGCAACATTCATTGGAAATCATTCCCAAGTGACTTCCAATTCTAAAATCGATTCTAAATAGGGAAATATGTATCTTTCCCAGAAATGATCAACAGCGACAACGGCAGAAATAGCCAGTTTACTTGAAAGACTGTCCATATTTAAATAAATTGTCACAACCAGGAGCTAAGCAAAAGATTAGATAAAATGAAAATGTTAGGAAAAGATTACATAAAATAGAAATGATATTTCAGAGTACCAGATAGTAGAACTATAAAATAGTTCTTACAATGTGGCATTTCCAGCAGCTCTATCATCTTAATAGGCTTTCAAGAGCAAGGATAGATATTCATAGATTGGTGAGAATAACCATCAGCTTGTACTGAGAGGATGTGACATAAAACAATTTTTTGCACGGCCCCCCCTAACGGAACATCCTAGGGAAAAGTCACAAAGGCAGTATCTTGATCAGGGTAGGAGAATATTGCTAAAACATATAATGAGAAAAATGCGCCTATTTATTCCTATGCATAATACATCCACATTTGGAAAATACTGGCAGGGCCTCAGAGTTACGGCTGATGAAGGCCAAGATCTAAGGCAACAGTTTGTAAGCCCTGGGGATCGGCATGCAAAACTATTCAAGGAGCCTCTTCTTCACTGCATTAGCACAGGTCTGAGTTCAAATGCAATTAAGAAAAAGAAGGGCCATGAGGCCTGTGCTTTCCACAATTTTAAGCTGTTCGTGTGTGTGTGTGTGTGTGTGTGTGTCCAACCTTAAATGCACTCCTTCCTCCTCACATAATAGAAGAACAATCAAAATCAACAAAATAGTTCTTAAAAATCAGATTAGGAAAAACACTTTAAGATTCGTCAATAACTTGCCGTTAGAGAGAAGAATAAAACATAGCCGCGTCTTTATCTCCTAGTCTCTGAATTTCTGGGGGAAAAAAACACCTTGAATATATTTCACTTCTACCTTGCATGTCTCAGCATAGAACAAGCATTCAATAAATATTTTCGTAAAAACAAATTTACAAATACTTATTTTTTTCTGATATTTCAATTTCCAGAAACTGGCACAAAGTAGGGTGAATTTTTCAATCTACTTGAGAAAGCTGGAAATTTTAGTCTTCCTTGTTTTGCTCATGACCTTAGGATCACTGAAGGCTTGTTTGTGTGACCCCTGAGATGACCGCTGCATGCCTTGCCCAGCTTCTCTCCTTAGAGCTTTTCAGTTACCATTGCAAGAACTACATTCATGAGAAAAATGTTCCTTTTGTCTTTTACGGTATGTGGCCAAGTAGCTAGATCATGCACACAAAAAAGTAAAGAACGAAGTCATGAATTCAAGGTTTCTAAAGAAGCTTAGAAATGCCATCGTTAGTAAGAGGCCGAGTTGAAACAGCGATGCTTCAACAGAGGAAAGGAGTGGACCAAATTGGGACTTTATCCTAGGCAGCCGTGTCTAACATGCACCTCTGATCCGAAGCATTGTGTCCACCAAGCTTTAAAGCTTCCGAGGTCGTTGGAAGCTAAGACTAGAGCACAAGAGGCAATAGAATAACATTGTTAATTTTACTCAACACTCTGCAGAACCCTAAGACACAGTCTGGTGGCAAATTGTCCAACCAAAACACCTATTTCTGAGCTAGGAGTCACTGGTGGACTCAGTGTTGGGGAATTGGACTCACAGACAAACTCCTAAAAAGGACAAACTGCTAGCAGCACCCTTCTTTCTTCCTAACACCTGGAATAATGTCCCCGCAACCAGAACTCCAGGAGCACAAAGGACAGGAAGGCCTGACCTTGAAAGGTGGACACCCAGCAGTGGGACGGCAGCGTCAGAGATGAGAGGGACGAAGTCACCAGTGACCATGTACACCAAGGACCACCTGGCTTGTCTAAGAGAGAGGGCAATGAACTTCCTGTTGCTTCAAACAACCGTGAAATTAGGTTTCCTTTGAAATGGTGTCATCCCAATGCACCAGCGCTGCGGGGTGAATCCCCCATCGGGCTACGTGCAGGAATCAGCCGGTAAATGCGTGCAGGGGTGGAATAACAAAGCAATGTTTCCTTCTTTAAAATTAACACATTAGAACATAATGATGCAGGTAGCTAGCTCTGCCTGATGGAAAGGAATTACTGGCCTTCCTTGACAGTTTAGAAGATGGGGCCACTTTTGGATCCAGATTAGCGATGATCCAGCCGGCAGGCGCTGGTGGTTCCCCACCACCAGGAAAGGACTTATCCTGCCAAAATCCATCACGATAGAGGCCTGCATCTTGGTACTGGAGTTTGTGCTGCTGCTCCAAAGTAGGTAAAGAACGCCACTCCGCTCAAGGAATGAAATGTTTAGAGAGAGAGTTTTACATTTCCATGACTCATCAAGACTCAAATATTCAGTCCCTGCAAGCGATTTACACTGGAAACATGGCCAATGTGTCAAACCATTAGGGCAGCTATTTTGCTTAAAACTGGAACACACTTACAATCTCTAAAATTGTTTATCTTTTTACCAGATGATATTATCAATAGTTTACACATAGTCACAAATCCGTAAGAAAGGAATTCTGACAAAACATTTGGAAAAGAAGTAGCTTATAATAGCATGGCATTTTGTGGCATTTATAAAATACACAGATATTGAAAATTACTAAAATACACTATCTGGCTGAAAAGATGCCAACTGTGAAGAAAAATATAGTTTTTGCCTTATTGAAAATAGCACTGTTATTCCAGGCTCTTCAACCTGTTAAGCATCTATTAAAAAATATCACAGAAATAAATTCTCTTAATTTCTAGCTACTTGCATGCTAGCATACATTCCTGTAGTGCATTGAAGAATTTTTAAAAGGATCAGTAGTTTCTTATGAAATAGACACAAACTGAACAAAAATACTCTTTGAAGTTCTCATTTTTTCACCTTTCTATTTGTCATCATTTCTAAGATAAATAAATCAGTGTAATAAATTATATAGTAAAAAATGAAAGTAATTTACCTTTAATATGTTGAAATGGTTGGAAGTTTTACAAAGAGTGATTTAATTATACTTTGAATAAGCTAGACATAAAGGTTTATAAACTTTTTCCATTTTATAAGAAAATTCCTTTCTCATTACATGTTAAATACAAATCTTTATCTTTCTTCAAAACCAAGAGAACATGCTCAAAAATTAGTCATTGCACACTGCTCCAAATTTCAGGGATAATTGCTCAGACTGATAAATTGAAAACAAAAAATTATGTAGGATTCTGTTTTCTTTGTGGAAAATTAAAAATTGGAATAACAGAGCATTTCTATGATACGCTTCATGTATCATTTTGACCAAAGAAAATTTGACTTAGACTTTTAAAAATATAAACTGCATCCTCAGAATCCAGTAAATGTCCATCTGTCTGGGCGACCCTAGTCCGCTGGGGGAAGCTTACAAACATATGAGCACTTTTCCTGAGTGTCAAATGTGGAAGAGTGAATAAATACACTAGAGGTCTGCTGATGCTAAATATTTGGCAATGAGAAGGGTTAGCATGAAACAAAGAGATGACTTCTCCTAAAATAGCCAGTGTCTCTGCTGAGAAAATTAAGATCTAGGTGCTACATATAATGAGAGTGGTTAAATTCAACAATTAAGAATATAGAATATGTATACTATAGCTTTTACCCAAAGGAAACCCATATAAATGCCTGTCTTCTAGTGAAGAGAAAGGTGGTATAAAATGTTTGTGAATGCCAAAACAAGTGTTCGTGCAACGTCTCCAAGACTTTTCACCTAAGTTATACCATGCTCCCCATTTAACATACAATTATTCTCTCCTGTCAGGGTCCAAAATCTCTCTGCACTGCCCTGCCTTGTCTCCAGACCTACAAACCTATGTACCTTCACTGCACTCACGCTATGGTATAAACAGTGTGATGATTTCCTCCCAAGGGTAACTAGGCTGTAACAGATGTTCTCTCTCTCCCTCCCCCCCGCAACTGGGAAAGTTAGAACTCTGTATATAAGACATTTTTGTGACATCATTCCCTTAGAGCAGACGCATGGGTGGTTGTTACTCAAAAAAGATGCATTATATCTTTGTTGTCCATGAACGACCAAACTAAAGAAAAAAAAATCTTCATTTACTCAACATTTTAACTAAAGTGATATATGCAGCCTCGCATCAGAGATCACATTTTGTTCTGAATCCGTTCCATGCTTCACATGGCTGGGCTTTTTATAATAAGGTGTGTGCTTACCAGGCGAGGGGAGAAATGCGGCGGGGGAAGCATGAAATCTGCCTGTAATTAGGAATTCAGAATTCACAGAACAAAGAGGCAAAGGTGGCTGCTTCTTAGTATTCCTCAGCATGATGTCAAAACGTGACCATGATAATATCATGAGCCCCAAAAAAGGCAGCACTAATGCCACCTGATAAGAGGCTACACAGGACAGTGGCTTTTTCCTGTAAAGCTGTGGTGCTCTGCAAGTGAGGTGATACCGGAAGTATGGCAGCAGCGTCACTTCACAGGAACAGAGGCGATTTGGTTTGATTAAAATTTCACCGTTACTGGTATACAGAATGATCACGGTGAGCTGCTCAAGTGTAAACCCTTTGATTTTAAGCAGCTATAACTAAACCATGGATACAACAAGAATAATTCAAGTGAAACTGGTTATTGCCATTTTTATTCTCCTTGTTTGTACCTAGGTACTTAGGCACATAATTACATTCCATTCTCTTTAAAAAGAGAGTGGATTACACATCACCAACGAATCACTGTACCCAGAAACCTCAACTTTTTCCTCAGTCCCCCTACCACATGGATTTTGTCACCACCCCATAATGACTGTCTCTCAGATGGGTCCCTGTTCTCCATCCACACTGATGCTAACTTAGTTTAATGGGGCCAAATCTCTCTAACTTGAACATCCTCTTACAAAAATCTTGCCTCTTATTCTCAGTTGCGTTTTCTAGACACAAATCTGCTCACATCACATTCTTTTTTAGACTCCTTCCATGGCTCCTTACTACCTTTACAACAAAACCCCGAAATTTTGATATGAAAGTCACTTAAAAACCTGGTCCTAACCTAGCAGTCCAGCTTCATTTCTCTGTCCCCACATTCCCTCCTCTCCCAGGAAGCCCAGGTCCTGGTGACCCCTGCTTCTTCTTCAGCTGAGATGCATGGGACCACTGTCCCAGAGGAGACTTTGCAAGTCTCAATCACTGGGTTACAGCTTCCCATTGACCTGTCTCTCCTGACAAGCTGCTAAACACGGCGTTCTTTCCTGGGGGCAATTTTGCCTGGAGGGCATTTAGCAAACTCTTTTCAAAGGCAATTTCTATCTTCACATTATGAAATAAACAGGGACACTTATTCAACCCCTGTAAAGTGTTGCCCTTCAAAGTTTGCTGTGACACTGAAGCCACCAGTGTTTCCCTGTGTAGTTATTTTGCAAACCAGAACACTTTGGGGATTGAGAGGAAATAGTGGGAATGATGAGTCCCAGTGATGCAGGCTACAAGGCAGGACTATCCCAACAAATGGTGAGATGCGGTCATGGACCCTCTACCCTGCTTTGGAACAGACTTGCCTGAGAAACTATATGTAGACAAAATGAAAACAAAACAGGATGGAGGGATAGCATGGTCAATTTTATAAAGCATATCTAACATCAAACTTCAAATTTTAAAAAAGGAAGTACTTATGCATGCTTTCATTGACCTTCATCGTATTTGCCTTATGCACATTAACTTTTCAAAGTATGAGTTTGTCAAAGAATTTTATTTTTCACCTGGAACAAGAATCTACTTCCCCTATGACAATCCTAAATGGGAGAGCCGAAAGGCAATGGCATTGATTTCTTTTCCAGGCTCACTCCCACCGCGGTGGGAAGCTTGGGGTTCACTCTATTGGGACCTGTGTTTTCAGGAACAACAGGCAGCGTGCGGAGCACTGCCGTCCTAAAGAAGAAATATCCGGGTTCACTCAGGGAGTTTCCATCCTGAGAAAGGGGCAGGGAAGTAAACAAGTCATCCAAATGTCACGTGGGCGATGTTACATATCCACACGACATCCAAGGGGCATAAAGAAAGCGTGCCTAACCCCGGGCGCGCAATCAGGGCATGAACCACTGAGACAGGAAACATATCTGGCCGGTGGGTGGGAGACGATTGGAAACATCTTAAGGAAGAGGAAAATGTACGAAAGGGAAGACGAAGACCAGACCTGAGAAACGCCTAGAGGTGGAGCAGACCAGAGGCAGGCTCAGCCTGTGTGTGTGCTGGGCACAAAGAAAGGCCCTACATCTAAAAGATTTTATTTATTTATTTTCATAGAGAGGAGAAGGGAGGGGAGAAAGAGCAATGTATGGTTGCCTCTCACTTGGCCCTCACTGGGGACCTGGCCCGCAACCCAGGCATGTGCCCTGACTGGGAACTGAACCGGGACCCTCTGGTTCCCAGCCCGCGCTCAATCCACTGAGCTACACCAGCTGGGCACATTGTAGAATATTTAAATCTCTTACATTGTTTACGCACGCGGCAGCAAGATACTTTGTTTTAAAACATTAACAAATTTGGAATAAGGGTCTAGAAAGGAAAGAGTCCTGAGGAAGGGGTGTCATTTTCTACTCCGTAATACTGCCTACTTCCACTTGGGCCTCACCAGTAACATGGTGACCAGAGGGCTCAGCCACGACCCCACGTGCCGGCTCGTAAGGCCAAATAGATCATGAAGAAGGAGGTGAATACAATGAGTCAGATTTGGGTATGTCCGGTCTGTTATGTCCTGAGTCGCACATAATAATGTCAGATGGAAAGAAAGAAAAGATGGGGACTCAGGAAAGAGAGGGGTTTGCAAACAGATCAGTAAGGTAGCATTTCGGTCACGTGAGTGAATAAAAACATACACAGACATATGTAACCCTACACACACACACATACACACACAACCCCAACCTTGAGGGGGGAGTAAATTCACATACAATCACTTATTATTTCCATTCTTGCTGCAGGTCCTCCTGAGAAAATTTAAGTAAGAAATTACTCAGGTCATAATATAGTGGGGTAAATAAATCCAGGGGGCCCAACGTGAGGAAGTAAGCAGCCTCTTTAGCTGGGAAAAAGAAAGACATACAGATGACATAATCCACAAGCAACCCACAATCCCAGGACTGTAATAGTTCATCCATGGGACTGAACCGTTTCTTCGGCTACTTTGGCCCATTAGAGCTGCGGGTTTTCAGAGGGTCGCTCACCTGCAGATGAGGTTCTATAAAACCGACATTGATCATGAGTAAGGAAAGTGGTCAAAGAATTTTAAAAGGCAATAAATTTGGCCCACTAAAAAAAAACTGCATTAATATTATAACTACACCAAGTAGGCAAATATTTTGAAATAAGAAAAGTGCCTATATTTATAAGGAGGACAGAGATAGTTGAATTTCTTCCACTTCTGAAAGTGGATTTATTTTTATAATTCCATTGATAGTTTTAATTTTGCTGAAAGCTTTATATAATTCTAAATAAGCCATTTTTTAAAAAGCTGAAAATTTTGAGGAGGGAGAAAACTATTCTGATAAAACACATGACAGTGAATTCAGAGGGAATTACTATTGTATACAGATCTTTCTATTTTTGCCTCTTTTTTTAAGCCCTCCCAAAGGAAAAATGGGTTTTAAAATAAATAGGCTTGTGGGGAAATGGGATGGAGGATTCTTGGCAGTCGTGGAAGAGCTGGCCTAGGAGAGGAGGGTGGGTCGGGTGCCCTCGGGTGCCCTCCCTGGTGTGGCCTCCATCTGCAGCACGGAGTGGACCAGCCACTGACCAGTCCAGTCACACGAACTGTCAGAGCCATGGTCAAGTCCAACAGCTCTGGGTATCAGCCCAGCTCCCGAGGCTTTCAGAGGCTGTTCAAGCATCACCACCTTGGACTCATGTCTGTGCACACCTGGCCCCCACGTCAGGCATCTGTGGTGACGTAAGAAGCTCTAGGGTCTTCCTTCCCCAAGACCCCATCCGGACGGTAGATACATCACAGACTGGAGCTGCGGCTCCTTCTCCAACTGCGGCTGGTTCTCACACAACTTCAACCTGATTGAGGGCCACCTGTCGTGTCAGAAGCCACCTGTCTGAGGCACAGAGCAGAGCAGTGAAGGAATGCAGTCCCAGGAGGCTGAGAGAGGGCGTCCCAGGCATCCAGACCCCGAAGTATTCAGCAGTCACTGCACGCAAGAGGCTGAAAGGCGTCAGATGCCACTCCAGCTGGCGTCCGGCATCTGCCCTCACTTGGTCAGCGGACTCCTGACCGTGATCTGGCTGGCTGGAGACAGAAAGCATGGCCTCCTGATACTGCCGCCATCGCCCCATATGGCTGGGGAAGGGCTTGCTGCCGCAAGATCAAGACCTGTACCAGCTGGAAGGCCAACGAGAATGTGCTCCAGGCCCAAGGGAACTGAGATCTGCATTATGATTCTTTCCTGCGGCTGCTGTTACCTAGTGTTTTACACCCAAGATACCCCACGAAGACTGTGACTCGCGCATCAAACAGCTATCACCTCCCCATCTACTAATTGTTTATGAGGTAATTCTAGTGTCTAGATCATGAATTACACTCGAAAACAAACTGTTGTAAAGAGCAAATAATTGTACATGTCATTGCAACTCTTCCAGAAAATAGATTTCTAACCAAATTGTTTTTATGGAGCCGCTGTAAATCAATGCAGACAAAACAAATGTGGCATAAATGTTTCACACGCTAAACTCTGCTGTAATATCAATTAAAAATCTAAATAAAACATTAGAAAATAAACTCCAGGACTCTATTTAAAAAACAACAACAACAACATTATATTTCAAGTAAGAAGGGTATTCTAGGAAGCCAGGGAGGTCTTAGAATATTAGGAAGTTCATTAACCTAACGCACAATGTTACTATTTGAATGTGAGAAGAACATTCAAATGATCCCCTCTTTGGACACTGGAAAGAAATGCTTTGAAATTCAACACTGATCACTGTATTGGTGAACCAAACACTGAATGAAATAGAACGGCTATTTCTTAACCTGATCTATAAACCAATATGCCACTAACACTCTCTATCGGCCAGTTCGGTGCCTGCAGCCTCACCGACGGGCTAACCCACAGCTGTCGCGCCGCTGTCCACGTTCAGAGACCCGCCCAGGGCAGCGCGGCGGGGGCCGCCCACGTGCACATCTCATCTGAGGTCCAGCCAAGTGCCGCCCACCTCGTGTTGATGCCCCATGGCAGTGGCCTCAAGCTGGCAATGGCAGGGGACCACGGTGCCATCCGGCACCATCCAGGCCTGCCGCCAGTGTTCAGAGGTTGAACACCGATGCTGGTACCATGATAGCCTCAGACAAGCCACTTGAACACGTCTGAACCGTGTTTTGTCTTTTGTAAAAGAAAGCAGATATAATCTACCAGGATGAGCTGTTTCAAGGTTGAAGACTGCAGTCTGCGTGAGGTATGTCTATGCAGTCACAAAACTCACCGCTTGCGGTAACGTTATAGAACGTGACTGCGGTGAAGGGTGAAAACTGAGTGTGCATTACTTGCACATGCATAGAATACATATATAATTTGATGTAATACATATGCACGTGTGCATATTTGCATATATGTATTTTATATATGTGTGTGTTCTATAACAAGCACAAATATCTAAAATACATTTTTCATGAATATATATGAAAAGGAAGCATCATACACACGAGCTAAAACCAGAAGTTTTATGGTCAAGTCAAGAATGTGGAAACAACCAACTTTACCATCTAACACAATACTAACTATTCTCACCAATGTAATTAGATGAAAAAGTAGTATAAACAAAAAAAAGGGGGCACTAAAAATAGCAATATTTACAGATGAAATGATTTAAACCTGGCAATTCCATGAGACCCAAGCAAGAACTTCTGCAAACAATAAAATAATTCAGCCAGGTAGAGGGGTGGGAAGTTAAAGTACAGAAAGCAGCTGCCTTATTAAAGAGGCAAAGGGATAGAAGAACTTATTTATATTATCAACAAGAATAAAAAGCATAGAAAAAATCAATGCAAATGGAAAAAGCCTACCTGAGAAAAATTTTAAAACCTCCTTCACAATCACAAAAGTAGACAAAGACACTTGATGTCACAGAGTGTCAGTCCCCGTCAGAGTGGTTGACGCTTCCATTTCCTGCTTGGTCCACACTCATCCATGTTTTGGTCCTGTGTGGGTCCCATTGTAACTCGCCCCCATGCTTCTCTCCTCCATCACATTGTGCCTCCTTTCGGACATTTGGTTTGTGTCTTACACATTTGTGTGCCCCTGTTCACCTCTTCATGAAGCGGGTACTAATTGATGTCCTATTATGTGCTGGTCACTGTTCTGGGCATTGGAAAGAGAGCTGTGCAATACTCAGATGGAGACATTTCCCTTGTGGAATTTACATTCTAGGGAGAGAGGCAAGGTATCAGCAATAAATAAGTGGAGAAATACAATCACAAAACAAGTACAGCTTGAGATTAGTGCAATGAAGGGAAAAAATAAACCAGCAAAACAACTTAAAAATAAAAAGCTACCGGGGGATCTGATTTGGATACAGCAGCTAAGAAACGCCTGTCTGACATTTAGGTGCTGACTTGGGAGCTGAACATGAGAAGACTGTGAGAAAAGCCAGGGAGGCACACTCTGGAGATGAACAAAGGAGGGGGCTTAGAAAGCGCTCGCACACCAAGCTAGCATGAGAGTAAGGGGGTGGAGGGTGGTATGAGAGAGGCACAGGGAGACGGAGTCAGTCCAAGAAGAAGTATGCGGGTTATAGGAAGCGGCTTAGAATTTTTCCAAGAGCAACAGGAAAAAAAAAAAGTCCCTGATTATTTTTGGTCAAAGGACTGATGTGATCTAATTGACATTCCTGAGAAGTCACTCTGGCTCCTCTGAGCGAATTCACTCAGTCCTGTTGGGAGTCCTATGATAACAGTCCAGGTCAAATATTGTATCTTGAGTTAAGGCTGGGGTACGGGATGGAGCAAAATGGGTGAACTGGAGATTTAACAGTTTTTGTTAATGGACTGAATGTGGTCAATGAGGAAAGGGGATACTGGGAATAATCCATAGGCTTTTAAGTTAAGCAAGTAGCTGAGTGATGGTGAGGAAATCGGAGCAGGCAGAATATTTTTGGAAAGATATCAAGAGCTCCATTTTCAACATCTTAATTTTGAGATGGCTATTTAATATCCAGAAGAAGATGTCATAAACACAGACAGATATGAGAACTGGCATGGCCTTCTGAAGACAGATCTGGACTGCAAAATAAATTTTATGTATCTATTTCAGTAAATACTTGTATTTAACACTTTCAGTGAGACTGAATGTGATTTTTTAGAAAGACACCTCAGTTTCAGTGGAAAAGATGCACCAGAACTGAGATTTGAGTCAAGTACACATTTAAATAAGGAGTAATAGATCTCTTATGATCAGTAAAAATACCTCCAGCTCAAGCTAAATGAAGAAGGAAACTTACTAAGTAACATATAAGTAAATCTAGAGGTAGGGTGACCTACGCAGTTTGTGGGTTCACCGCTTCCATGATGCTGGCCACCCATAAAGGTAGTTTTCATAGTCTACCTACTTTACATGTAATACGACTTATCATCATAGTCAAAATCCATCTTGCTCAAGGTTACAAACATTTAGTAAACAGAGGAGCCAGGCATTCAAACTAGGCTGATTTCTCTCACACCACCCTCTCTCTCATAAGAACATTTTTAATGTCCCTCATTATGATATTACAAACCTATGAAGATAAGATGGTAAGTCATTTATTTATTTATTTATTTATTTATTTTTTACCAACAAAAACTATGAGTCTCAAAACAACTTGATAATTTGACGGGGACCACAGGAATAAGTGGTAGGACCAGGGCTAGAACTCCTCCCAGCTCCTACAGGAATCCTCCCTCCTACCCGGCCTATGATACCAGAGCGCCCAGCTACGCTTTGGTTATAAAAGAAGCTTCCCCGTCCTCGCGTGTCTGTTTACTGAAATGTGTTATTTGAAACACTTTCAGTGTTGGTCCTTGTGCCATGTGTTGACAATGCCTTGCCTCTTTGACCTTCCCTTCCATGAAAAAAGTGCTGGGAGTGGGTAGAGTTCCCAGGTGGCCAATGGCCTCACCTCTGGGGTGGTTATAGGCCATTACGTGCTGAGCCAGCCTTCTGGCTCAGGCATGGAGCCTGCATTGTTTTTATTATGGGATTTGACTCTCATTTACTATTTTTAAAATAAAATCAAGGTGAAAGCGATAAAAGCATCCATTTATGTCTTATTTCTATTTTTAGACATTGCTGTCTCTGACTTCAATGGATCTTTAACATTTTATTTGGTCACATGCATATCTACCAATGACCTTGAGTTTTCCTTTCGCTATCTTGCCTGTTAGCCTAAATCATATAAAATATTCATAAACTCCTGCCAGAGATTCATTGTGTCAAATAATAATAATGTAAATGAATGGCAGTGAATAGCACATTTTTTCATTAAATCCATCAGCTAATTCTCATTTACGTCCCAACCCAATTTCATTCAGCACTCACTGAAATCCTGTACATCCTAGGTGTATGGATCATCGCTTATTTCCAAGACTATTGCCATGTTCTCGTTCTTTTCATACAGATAATTTGTGGAAATTAACTTCTTCAGATTTTATAAGGCAATTTCCATTTTAGAAAGTTTTCATATTAAGCTGAAATCCTCTGAGTAAAGCTTAGATTGCATAAATTTTAAAGTACAAAGGCACGGATAATGGGTAGTGGCAGAAAATTATGTGTATACATAAAACAGAGATACGCACATTGCATAAGACCTGCATTTATTCCTGGCGGAGAACACGTGTGACGATTCATTTTCTCTCTCAATGTTAACTCTTTTCTTTAAAAAAAAATATTTTTCTACTTCAGAAAGTCTAAAAACTTGCATTACAATGAACTTTCCAGTTACATTTACCCTTTTCACTGGAATATAAAATGAGAAGAAAAGAAAAAAACCAAGATGCATGAACATACTTGCAAAGAATCTTGAGCTATTTTTTTAATCCTCCCCACTTCTCCTAATGACTTCATACTTAGAAACCCTGTCACATCTTTCCTTGTCTACACAGCTAGGATTTACATTCTCCCTCCTAAAACACCACCACAAATGAAAACATTGTTTTTGGTTCAAAGTGCACATTCAGTAGCTGCCGAGAAACTTGGACATGTCCACTCACTTAACAAGTCCAAACAAACTCATCCTTCAACTTAATAGAGTAACGTTTTAAAAAAAATCCCCAACTCCACATTTCTGCAAAAGGCCACACTGAGCCAAAATTTGATTTTTTTAAAGGAGGCAGGGAGTAGGAAACTCAGTGCTTAATAATATTCCTGAGCAAAAGACACCCTACTTTTGGCAAATGCTGAAGCAAAGTATATATTCATCAAACTTTTTCTCCCTCTAAAGCATGTCACTCAAAGTTGTCCTTTATCTGACAATGCACAGACCCTTCTGATGAATTCACCTGCTTTCAAATATTTAAAAATTGCCGATCCTTATACATACATAGCTATTCCTTTCACAAAATCGACGGCCATGGAGTTGGTGCCGGCATCGTAAGTCAGTCTGCCTACGTGCAGTCCGCATGGACGTGCCTCGTCATTTATGCACCTCGCGGTCCCCACCGTATAAAGCAGGCACAGCCACCCAATCCAGCACGCGTGAATCCTGCCGTCAGTTCAGCTCACTGCCGTCATGTGGACCCAGGCTCCTTCTCAATTCTCTCAAGTGCTTTCGCCTCTTTGGATTGGCAGACCGACAACCCAGAACAGATACGGTATTGATCTGCGTCTGCTCAGCGGTGCAGGTGGAGAGGCATATGAAAGGGGGCCCTTGAAGTTAGCCTATTGGCACACACCCATTGCTGGGTGCATTTTTCCCCTCTCTATTCATCTGATGTTGACCAGGAAAATATCGAACTGGGTGTTATGTATGAGGTCATTCACAGAGTAATTCCTTTGTGTGTGTTTTTTCAAATTTTTAGTGGGCCATAAGATTAAGGAGAACTGAAATTTCTTGTTCTAGTATCAAAACAACAGCAACAGAACTTGGCTTCTGATGCATGGAAGACATTATCGGCCTCCTCTAGATGGTGGGGTGACGGCACGGCCTTGTGAGCCTGTACAGACGCAAGAAGGCACCACAGTCAAGTCCTACATTACTGGTCCTTGGAGAAGCATGGTGATCCGCGTGGCCACCTCTCAGTCAGCAAGACCTGCTGTCTGAGTTCTAGATACTTCGATAACTATGTAGCAGCTACATAAGACTCACTGCCACTATTACTTTTAGCACGTCATTTATAGTATTAAAGAACAAAATCATATTTTTGTTAGTGAGCAAAATAAAGTGTGAATGGTGAAATAAATTTAAATCAAAAGCCCTGGGGATAAATCCAATCTCTGCCATTTAACAAGCTATTTAAGCTGAAAATGTTACTCACCATTTCCAAACTTTGTTTTTCTTGACCTGTGTGGTGTGGTGAGGATAAGAACGCTGATTTGAAAGGATTATGTGACATACGAGTATTTGTCAACTGTATTTATCAAAGTTTTAAAAAGACATTAACTATTATCAATTCTTATAAAAGCAAGTGTTTGCACATTTTCCTGAAGTAAACAAGTTTATAAAATAATAAATGTTGTGGATTATTAAGTGATTGTTAGGCGCTACTTATTGTGAGCACTTTACATCTATCGCTCATTCAGTCATTACAAGAACCTCATGGGGTAGTTATTATAATTACCCCAAACTACAGATGAGGAAATTGAGGCACAGAAAGGTTAAGAACCATCACACATCTTCCAAATAGTGAGGTCAAGATTTAAATTGCAGGCAACCCATGTCCAGAGTGTTTATTAATGTAATTATGGCCTTTTAATGCCTTTTTATTATATAATAATTCAAGCAAAACTGCACTTCCCACCCTGGCTGGTGTGGCTCAGTGGATTGAGTGCTGGCCTGGGAACCAAAGGGTCGCCAGTTCAATTCCCAGTCAGGGCACATGCCTGGGTTGCGGGCCAGGTCCCCAGAAGGGGGTGTGCAAGAGGCAACCACACATTGATGTTTCTCTCTCTCTCTTTATCCCTCCCTTTCCCTCTCTATAGATGAATAAAATCTTTTTAAAAATTACATTTCCTAAAATTCAAATTTTATTTGCATTACTTCACTTCCATATTCTGTAAGTAAATTAAAAAAGAACAAAAATTAAAACTAAGACAGAGGCCCTTTGTACTTAATCACTCCAAGGCTCCAGCAAGTATTGCAATTAAAAGTAGATTTCCAACATAGAATCCTTGTTATAGAATAAAGCGTGAGTAGTGAAATAAAGAACAAGACATTCAATGAAGAACAAGAAATTCATTTTCTTAAGTACAGTTATGATGTATAAATTAAAATGTGCACATTTCACAAAGCAAATATTATATAACTCTATGGACTGATAATTAAGCCACATCCATGAGAGAGAAAAAAGGAGGTGCCATCTATATCCGTGGGCAGTGTCACTAACAATGCTCCTCTTTTGTCACTGCTGAGACATGTATAAACCCCAAGTAATGAAAACCCCTTTCAGGCAGTGATTGCTTTCCATGTGTTGACAAACAAGCAGGTGGTTTCGATTAGACACGGTTGCTAAGGACACACCTTTCCTCCAGGTTAAAAATGGGGTGTCAGTGCAGGGCCACATTCCACCTGCCCCTCCTGTTGAGCTGCTACACTGTGCATCGGTGTGGTTTGCTGCCTTCTACCTTTGCAGTAAATCAAACTCTTGGTTCTCATATAATCAATCACAGACCTTTGGAAGGGCCCAGAAGCATTGGTTGGTATGCTCAGCCAGATTACAGGGATAGAGGGCTCAGGGACTTTTTAAAAATCTGTTTTTCAATTGCAGTTGACATGCAATATGATATTAGTTTCAAGTGTAAACCATAGTGACTAAACATTTATATGCCTTATGAAAAGATCGCCCTAGTACGTCGAGTAACCATCTGGCACCATATGCAGTTATTATAATACGGGGGGCGGGGCAAAAGGAGGTGTTCAGTTGTGAGCACATGAAACACAGAGTATATTCTTGTATTATATGTATTAATTATTATATTGTTTTCCATACAGACAACTATAAACCTACTTTTGCCAACCTCTGTATAATGACTATATTTTCTATACTGTATTTTATAACTATACTGTAACTATTTTAATAACTAGCCATTTCTACTGAATGGGAGATGATATTCACTAAAAAAAAATCACAGAAGGAATTAACATTCAAAATATATAAGGAAATTATAAAACTTAACACCAAAAACAAATAACTTGATTTAAACAAGTATGCAGAGGCCCTGAATAGACACTTCTCCACAGAGCACACACAGATGGCAAATAGACACGTGAAAAGATGCTCAATGTCACTAATCATAAGGGACATGCAAATTAAAGCCTCATGAGATACCTCCTCACACTTGTCAGATGGAACTATCACAGGGACACATGTGCTAAAATGGTCACCTAATTACTTACACGGAAAGTTGTGACAGAATGTCATTCCTGTTATTTTATTGATGGGAAACTCAACTCCAGATTCCTTTTCCATTCCTTTCCCATTACTTTTATTTTCTCAACTTCTCTTTTGAGAATTTTATTAGTATCAGGTCATATACATGTAGCCACCAAGTTGGATCTAAAAATTATTAAATTTTATACGAAATAAAAGGAAGAAAACTTCATCTTTGCCAAAGGAAAGCCTA
The DNA here is from genome assembly GCA_004026765.1 of Micronycteris hirsuta. Classification (NCBI taxonomy): domain Eukaryota; kingdom Metazoa; phylum Chordata; class Mammalia; order Chiroptera; family Phyllostomidae; genus Micronycteris; species Micronycteris hirsuta. The sequence goes on from PVJI01008887.1 coordinate 52,169, forward strand.
GGACGTAAGTGGTTTACACGTCTCTTTTAGGAAAATCAACCTTTCCATGTCACTTCCAATTTAAGTAATGACACTTGAAACCTATGATCTATAGTGATGTAATTAAAGGTGCTGCATTTGCTGTTGTAAAGTTTTAATGGGCTCCAGCAAAGCATTTCTGGGAATAAATTTTGCACATATACATCATAGTGGGGGAAGTTATAAACATTTTATGTTCCCCAAATTTTCAGAGGTTTAGTCTATGTAAATAATAAGATAGTTGTCTTTCACTGAATGACTTATTTTGCTGAGCATAATACCTTCTAGGTCCAGAGGTGAAAAGATTAAAAAGTACAAATTGGCAGTTACGAAACAGTTATGGGACATAAAGCACAGCAGAGGGAATATAGTCCATAATATTGGCAATGACTATGCGTGGTGTCAGTTGGGTACTGGAGAGATAATGAGATAGTGTGCACAGATGTAAGTGCAAAAATAATAGTTCAGAATTTCCCAGGCATTGTTCTAAGTGTTTTTTTCCTGGCATTCTCTTTCTTTACCGACATCTCAACTCCGCAACGCCAATCCTGTTAGCATAGCCTTTAAACGTCAGCAATCTGAAGCTTACAGGATCTAAATAATTCACCAGGGATCAATATCACCACTTCGTGGGGCGCCCTGGATTAGAGTCTAGGCGATGTGATTCCAAACCACTGTATTATAATGGCTAAAACTGTATAGTCATTACTTTTATCAGCTTTGTTAAAAATGTGTTTTTTTTAATTTAGAAACAAAGTTAGATGATAAGAGACTGATTGCATAGTGAGTCATCCTTTAAGTATAAGCTGTGCACTCACTAAAATTAATGTTTACGTCTAGAAACTTTGAAATAGGAATGTGTTCAAAGCATGTTTTTAAGTAAAAAAAAAGTCAGGTTTAGATATATTCATATGGTAAGAATTGAGTTTTTTTAAAATTTCTAAATAAATATACATTCAAAAATGCAAATGTATACAGCTACAATTATTTGTGATGATTCTATCTGGTGGGGAGATTCCACACAGTTTCAGTTTTGTGCTGGTCTCCGTTGAGAGGCAGCGCTTGTGAGGAGCCGATACAACCTCCTGGACAGCCGCCCACACTCTGCAGTCATTTGCCTGGTGAGATACATTGACTTCATCTTTGAAGTGTGGATGGCTAGCTAAAGAGACACGATCTCCGCTTCTCTAGTCTCGGCTTGCTTGCTTTCTCTCTTTTCTGCAAAATGGAGATGTGCATAACATCCAGCTTAGAGACGTTCTCAGGAAGGATTAAATGACTATCCCAGTAAAGAGCATACAACTCATTTCAGTCAATAATGGCGAGCCATTTCTTAACTATGCCATAAGGAGAAAATGTTTTCATTATGTCTTTATTCTCTAATTATACGATCATAAGCACTTTTACTCTTTTAAAGGGAGACTAAAATCTGGACTTGTAATTTGATTTTTTTAATGTTTTGCAAATACCGGCACCACTAACAAGGACTATTGTCTTTCTGCAATGGTGTGAAGAATCAACGTTATTCTGTGTGTAGGATTCTAATAGGGAGCCACACACCTGTCTTCTGACCACTACCATCGATGAACTGGAGGAGGCAATTAATGTGTACTTCTCAGGTTTCAGTGATAGCTAGCTAAAACCATAATTATTTTATTTTCTTGCTGACTTATGAATCAAAATAAATTTGGAAGGACTTTCCTTCAATACAAAGAATTAAAAAAAATAAATTTGAAAGGAAAAATCAGCCAAAACCAAATGATGACATTTAATAAGGACAAATGAATATTTCTAGATATAATTTCCAAAAATCAATACTAAATGTTAAAGCATGGAGGAACCTTGGCTTGAAAACAGTGCATGTGCCAAAGATCTGGGGATTTTCAGTTAATCAAAGCAAATAATATGACAAGCTAGCAGAAGCTAATTTAATCCGAGGCAGCATTAATAGAGTTATAGGGTGCTTATCACAGGAATTGATAAGCACACTATACCCTGCACTGTCAGGATGAATTTGGAACGCTGTTTAATTTTAGATGCTAAAATTTAGAAAGGGCAACGAACATGAGAAACCATCCAAGAAGGTTAAAGATGAAGGCAGGTCTGCAGTTTGAACTGTAGGAACACTCTCGAAGGGACTGCGTACGTTTAGAGGGAGCTTGAGTTGCAGGACATGGCATTCTCCTTGTTATTCCCCCAGCACCGGCTGCTTTTACGCGGTCTCGTGCTGGCTGCCCTCACTTCACAGTCTCTAAGCACTGGAGCGCTTTGAGTCTTTAGTCCAGACCTCCTTTTCCCTCTGTTGACATTAACTTCCTTGACGACCTCATCCAGTGTCAGGGGTTTGAATGCCGTGTTTATACCATTACGACTCACAAATTTGTATCTTCAGCATGGATTTCTTCCCTGAACTTCGTGCTCCAATATTCTGGGTCTCTCCACTTGGAAGTCTAATTATTAAACTCAATAAAGTAAAATTAAAGTGATTTTGATTCCTCCCCCAAAATATACTTATTCTGACTTCATCCTCTGCTAAATAACCTCAGCACTGTTATCATTTAAACGGTGTCCGCTGCCACCTTCACAATCCTGTCTTCCTCACTTTTCATCAACATCTTCAACCATGTGGGTTAACTGGCCTGGCCACTTATCACCTCCAAGACTATTGCCTTGGTCTAATTCACCTTCATCTCTCACCTGGATAAATGCAACAGAACAGACTCCTTGGTTTGGCCTTTGCCTCACTTCAATTAGTTCTCAACACAATGGTCAGAGAGTAACAGAGAGAAATGCTTCCTCTCTCTGTTGGCCTTTGGGATAATAGCTCCTGCTACAGGTATGATAATTAACTGGTGGAATTTTGCTTGATGCTTGCATATCTGCAAGAGCAGCCCCTGCCAGGTGGCTCTTTTCCCTACAAGGTGGGAAATATACACAAAATAATGACTCTTTAGCAAAGACCTACAGGAGTCTCCAGGACCACACTCAGATCAGCTGAGGTCAAGGAAGCATCCAAGATTCTAGCTCATGTATTTACCTTAATGAGATATGAGGCATAGAAATAGACGCTTAGTGACTGCTTAAATGAATAATGAATAAATGATTTAATGTATGGAGTTGGAATAAGGCAAAATGAGGCTAGAAGAATATTCCAGACAGAATGAACATCATGTAGCAGGCAAAATTTTGTTTAGAATGAAATACGCAGAAAATACGAATATGCACGTATTATACTAAGCATTTTTTTAAGATTTTATTTATTTATTTTCAGAGAGAGGAGAAGGGAGGGAGAAACAGCAATGTATGGTTGCCTCTCCCATGGCCCTCATTGGGGACCTGGCCTGCAACCCAGACATGTGCCCCCACTGGGAATCGAACCAGGATCCTCTGGTTCCCAGCCCGCGCTCAATCCACTGAGCTACACAAGCCAGGCTATACTAAGTATTTTATCCTATTTTTATTAGCTGTAAATTTGAATGAGAGGACAAGATCTGACATGCTTGTACCTGACACAATTCTCACCAAACAAAAAAAAGGCAAAATGAATCTAAAACTACTTGCGATCACTCGCTACTACCCATTCCCTCTATTCTCCCATATCTTCTTCCTAACAGAATCCTAGTTTTGGTAAAATATCCGACCGTAAACCATACGACTTGTCAATCTTAAAAGAGATACTATTTTCCTACTTCCAAGAATAAATGTGATAAACATACACCATCATATCCCCTTTATGTATAAACTACATCCACCATTAAAGCTTAGACTAACTAACTGGTGGAAAACATGCCCAAATGTCTATTAAAAAGCGAAAATGTATAGGACTTAGTTGTACCCAATCATATTGAGGTTAAGAATTCTATTTCATGAATCGGGAGGGATATTCTCCTCTCTTCTCAGAAAATAAAACCTTAAGCTTAAGTCATATATCATTTGGCATATCTGCTCATTGATAAGACTTTAATAAATGGAAATAGATACAATTAGAACTGAAATGAATCAACTGACCATTGATTTTAACAACATGGATGTTCTTAGAGTTCTTTATAAGAACAGGCTCAATAGTGTGGGTATGTTGACCCAAGCCCTAATTAGATACAAAAAATGGGGAAAAAAAAGAATTAAAAATAAAGTGTATGTAAATTTTTATGAAGTTTACTGTCCAGACGTAAATTGAAATGGGCAGTTGTGGGTCAAAGTAATCTTTCCTAGCTTTGTTAATTTATAGAAGCAACAACATATTTATATACCCAATGAAAATATTCCTATACAGATTTAAAACAAAAAACTTACTCGACCAGTTTGTGGAAGAAACAGAATATGGATTATCCTTTTCTAAAACTTGATAGTGTCTCACAGCAGTGCCTTATAGCAGATATCTAATAAAATATATGTGGGATTCCATATGCTGATATATAAGTGCTCAGCATATTCAGCATAATTAGCATCTGAATTTGAATTAGAAAGAACATTTGGGTTGACAGCACTATGATAACAATTTGTCATCATGAAAGCTAGTCAGTCTTGGATTAACTATTAGAACACAAACACGAATTATATTCCCTACAGAACAAGAGATTTTAAAATAGTTCTCTTGAAATAGAATCTTGAAAAGATCAAGCTGACATTTTTAAAACCTTATAGATTTCTTAGGGAGTGTAAGATACAGAAATGTGCTTTTCAGTCACCTTTTTCTCCAGGAACTAAGGCTTCCCGTGGTGAGCCACAGGTAGGAAATGATTGAGTTGTAACTACGCTGCAAGTTAAATTGAATCCACTGATGCTACAGAACACAGTTGGCCAGATTATCAAGGTCAATGATATAGACCAAAACATGCCTGTCTTCATCACTCTAAGCATTAGAGACAGTTAACTTTCTACTTTCCAATCAATACCTGCCATAGGACAGACGCCACTCATTAGCTTTCAGAAGGCATCCTCTTCAATTCTACAAGGCTTTCCTGGGAACGGCGATGTGCACGGAACCCAGATTTTCAATGCATGGCCCTTTTACTTGGTTAGCGCAGCAGACAGTATGACATTAAAAATGGAACAAGGGATTACCTTGATCAAATACCCTAAACTCTGTAATTAAAAAGACTCTCTGGGAGATTAACTTCAAAAATGCTTTGGAGCCAGATAATTAATACTCCTTTTAATATAGGCTTTAAAATTATATTGCGATCTCCACGTTCTATTCCATAATATAAACAAGAGATTAATAGAAAAAATCTTTAACAATAATATCAAAATGGACTGCTGCAGACCTAATAATGGCAATAATATCGATAATGTTATATTTATCTAAAATGTTCAGTTCCTTGACTATGAGCCAGGAACTAAGTGGCATATACAGAGCTTATGCCATGTAATTCTCACAATATATCTGCAAGGTGGAGACTATCATTATTCCCAAGTTACGGGTGGAAAAAACAGAGACTCAAACAAGTGACCGAGGTTACTCAGCTCAAAGGTGGTGTGGGTGGAGCCCCTGGCCGTCCGCCTCCGTCTTACACAGGACACATTATACTGCAGAGTGAAAGGGGGCAGCCCGCGCTTAGAAGGATTTTTCTGAAAAGGGCACTTTGATCCATCCCAAAGTTTCTGAACAGAAAAAATAAGATGACCTCAACCTGTATTAATTTTTATTTCCTTTCCATTTTCACATTTTCTATATTTTGTCAACCAAGGTAAACATGAAAAATTTAAAACCTCCATCCCTCATATAGCCATGTCTGGTTCTATTGCCATTCTACAAATACCTGGGTGCATCGTAAGAAGAGAATTCTCAGTTCTCAATGCAATCAAATCAATCAATCAATCAATCAATCAATCAATATAAAGTAATACAGGATTCAGAAAAAAGTAATTAAGACTTCTTTTAACCTACATTTTGTGAATTTTTACATTGTGCAGTCCTAGAAAGGCTATTAATGTAACAAAATGTTTGTGCTAGATTCAGTTCTTTTGAGTTTCTTGCTATCTTCTTACTTATTAGACTTTCTCTGTAGTTGTGACCTGGATTAAATTACCAGGTTGGGAGTGGGATGTGTGTAAATGAAAACCTACTCATATGAAGAGTATCAGGTATCTCGGTAGGCTTTTCAATACACTGAGGATGTTATAGATAGTGCATGATTCCAGTTGTGCTTAATTTGTAGTAATTAGTAGAACATCTGAGGAACTCTAGTGCACATTATATATGCATTAAATGTCAAATATATTTGCATGTGTACATATGTGTGTATGCATTTAAATGCATATTCACATAGATGTGTATGCATATTCGTACATGTAGTGTATGCCAAAGGACCTAAAATGACTACAAAATTCTCTTAAGATCAGAATAGCAACATGTGTTACTTATGCCAACTCAACTTATTGCTGAAGGCTTTCTGACAATTCTAAGAGGGATACTAAGGCGAGGCCAGGTCTGATGGGGAAGAAAGCTCTCCTTGAGGAGAGAACATATTAATAAGTATACATTTGTATCTTTTAGACCTCAACACAAAACCTTGTCGATAAATGCTTTTCATCAAATACACAGACAGAATCTGTGATATAAAGTACAAATGAAATCCACTTCTGCAATTCATATATGAAGAATAAATGAAAAGCAGCGAGTTCTTCATGTATTCATCTATATTTTTAATAAAGCAATAGACATTAGGAAACTTTAACATAAAAAAACACATCTTTCCATTCTCCCTTATAATTACCTAGTAAAATCACGTGCTTAAAAGAGAAATTCAAAATACACTTTAGATTAATTTTTTATATATAGCTCACATCTCAGAACTATTAAATCTAAAAGCATGCTGAAAAACCTTGAGTGCATGTATTACTCTGAAAATGGTTGCTAAAATTTGCATTTGATTATGCTAAACTGGATGTTATGGCTAGTTTTTGCACTCACTGCAGAATTTCAGTTTTAGGAAGTGTTTTAATGTGTATCCACATGCCCTAGAGCTAAGCCAAGGGAGTAGAGACTAAGTAGAGGAAACATAGTTTAAGCATTTTATTTTAAGTTTTCCCTCTGAACTAAAACTACCATTTTGCTTGAGAAATTACTAAATAGCAAGAATTTCATTCTTTTCAACTCAACCCTAATCCATACAAAATATTTAATGTCAATTCTTCTGTATTGTGAATTTCTTATCAGTTAGGTAACTGAAGCATTATAGGTAAATTGCTCATCGTAATTAGTTTGGAGTTTGATTCAAAGATACAAATTAAACCAGGGAACATGTAGGTGATTATAAAAGTGTCAAGCTTTCACTTCTGTAACATTTTATAATACTTTAAAATATTTCCCTCTCTCTTTACTTACCATTATTTAGCCTCATCATTTTGGAGTATTTAATGAGTCCTCAGAACAAATATAATTTCCCTTTTTAATAAAAATGGAATTATTAAACAGAGTAGTGCAATTAAAATGTCATTATTTCCAATAACACTGATTTCAGTTGGCAATGTGTTCCTTGCACTCTTTTTCAAATTACTAATTCTCTTTTCTACAAAGAATATGCACGTGTGCATGCAGAAGGGGGCAAAATCTCCAAATTTTTATTATTGCAAACTATGCTGGTTGCTTTAACCAACATGTTTAAAATGGTAATCCCAGGAGCCCTATTTTTCTCTTAAATTAGGTAGTTAAAATATCATAGGTCTCCTACTATAGTGAAATACTAAAACTAAACCATAGTAAAAGGGATTAGGAAATAATTTAATTAAAGGTAAGAAGAAGGTGTATTTTGCTACCCATATTTCTTTTTTCAGAATACTATAGTCTGTGCTTACTATGTTTATAATCTCCACACAAATGCCGTCTACTTAGTATTTCTTATATGCAAAGATTCATATACTTAGGAATATACTTTATGGACACTCACCTAAATTATAGGATTAAAAGACGGGGTAATGCACAGCCTGGCCCTGAGTAATTTCTTGCCTTCTGTAAAGAGAAAGACTCCTAAATGCTTGCAAAATTGCACCATTTCAAGGAGATGTCCTTGCAGCATGCTTAAAATGCATTGTTTTAAAGTGGAGATGTAGTAAAATCACTAAAGAAATTCTGAACACAATCCTTTTAATGGTCCAGATGTTAAAAAATTCAAAGCATATTGATCAAAGCATATTGTGATGCTTGTATTAATCTAATATCAATGTAATTAATTTCTATATTAATATCTGACTGGTCATGTCTTTTTAAATGCCCTCACCTGCTAAGCTGGATATAGGGAGGGGTGTGGGTGGGCAGGAAAGGGCAGCGGAATCGATATAAAGTCAGGTAAACAAACGTAGCTGCTTTCGGCGTGTAAGAATTTCCCTTTAGGCATATCTCCTGACTCTGTAAGCATAAAGTTTCCACATGTCCCTATTTCTTTAACTTCTCTTCAAGAGCAAGGGGATGAGCGACTCTGCAAGTGCGTGGAGGTGGAGAACAGACTGTGGTCCAAGGTGCTGCAGCTGCTGTGTTTGTCACCACGAACTGAAGTACAACTGCTCCTCTACCTTCACGGAGAACGTGGTCCTCACCTGCTCCCTTGCACTCAAAGTCTGATCCTAAGCTGCCAACCCACTTCTCATTGCTCTGCATCCCTTTAACACGGCAAGTGGGCACTCATGGCCCATTGCGTACCATTTGGAAGCTGTGGGAACCCCCAAGATGCCCAGTCCCACCTCTCTAAGTGCCTTCTGCCAACACCACATGTCCACGTCACGCAGGAGTTGTTCATGGCTGGTGTTCTTTGACAGGTGCAAGCCTGCCTCCATCACCTTGGTAGCTGTTGCCCTAACTGCCCATAGGCATTGCAGTACTTCCTATCCTCTGCGTCCCAGCCTCCCATACACTATGACTCAGGCATGTGACTCACTTTATCTACCTCACCGTCGATCATCACCCACCTCCTAGGCTGGAAACAAAGAGTTGTGAACCTCCCGCTTCCATCTCCCCGTATCCTAATTCTCTCTGCACTGCGAACACAGTGAAACTCACCCTGACTAGTATGGCCCAGCGGGTTGGGCCACATTCTGCAGAGCGAGAAGCTGCCAGTAGATTCCCGGTCAGGGCACGCAGCTGGTTTGCAGGTTTGGGGTTTGGTCCCCAGTCGGGGCACGTAGGAGAGGCAACCCATCGATGTTTCTCTCCCACTTTTTCTCCCTCTCTTTCCCTCTCTCTAAAAAAATTAATAAATAAAATCTTTATAAGAAAAAGAACGCAGTGAAACTCTAATCTAATTATAGTCTAAATTTAAATTTGGTATTCCCTGAGTTGCAAGTTTGGGATGCAACTGAATATAAAGGTAGAATTAACTCTATAATTAATTACCTATGCCAGTAATTTAATTAAGTGATTTTAATTACTAAAATTATCTCCATAATTTACTAAGGAAAATGTTTCACGAAAAAAGACAAACAATATTTTAATATTTGAGTAATAATAACAACACATCAAAAATATTTTCTGAATCATTCTTTTTTGTATGAGATGATTTCAACAATCTTTTTCTAAGGAAAGAAAATGAAAATATAAATTTTCCAAATTTTGCTGGAATGATACCATAGTGCAGGAGTAATGTCCTGTTCACTGCAGATTTATGGTGAAGTAAAATCACCTGTGACATATGTTACAGGAAGTATTTTGTAAGCCACAAAAGTCAGAATCTGACTGATTTTGAAATATCCCTATCAATCAAGCTTCTATTCTCAGAAATCACAGAAGTTAAAAACAATTCAAAAGTCATGAATTTTTCTTTGTGATATGCAATTCCAAAGGACAGACACAGTATCCTACAGTCAATGTGCCATTAATTTAACAATGATGCCAAGTCATGACCTTGAGCACACACAGGCGACACTATTCCCGTCAAAAGTTACCTCTTTCAAAACTGAACCCTTCCAAGAAGGTTTCATGATCCAAAACTGCCCAGTGCCTCTGCTGAGGTATGTGTCTTAAAACAGCAAGACTAGTCATATCCCAGCACCGGGTGGGTTGCAGATGAGAGGAACAAGAGTGTGCTACTGGAAAATATGCCTTTTCCGAATTATTTTAAGCTGGTTGTTTTTTTTAGAATGGAAGATTCAGGGGAGAAACTTAGACCCTCCCCCTTTGCCTCTCTAAAGGAAATCCATTCAAAAAACCTTCTTAGAGGAAGGGAGCTACCACCGTAGCGTCAGGACAGGATGTGAGAATGGAGGACAGACAGGACCCCAACACCGCCTGCTGCTGGACTCCGCTCCGTGGCCCGTTGGTCCTGGTGGCCCGGGAAGAGCTGGCCCACGGCATGGCTGCTCTTTCTCGTCTGCCTGGGAGTGGCCTGCTCTCGTGGGGACGTCCTAGGCCTCGGCTCCCTTCTCTTCCTCTAGAAGCACAGAGCCCCCCTCCCCCCCCCCGTGTGTCCTCAGGCCCCACACTCCACGGGATCCCCTGGAGGTAAATACATACGGAATAAATCTGGTTGTTTTCTCTAGTCAACTCATGTCAGTTTGATTATTAAACCAGCCAGAAGCACTTAGAGGAGTAGAAAGGAAATTATTTTCCCTCCAATACAAAGTGTTCACATTGTTTTTATGCCTATTCATCTGGAGATTATGAGTTATTTGTCTTAATTTTTCTTGTTGATAACTTCTGAGCCTAACAGAGGGAGCAGTCCAGCTAGAAGCTAAATGCTGAAACACTCTTGGGGCATACTAGATACATGTGAACCAAAATGATCCACTTAATAATGTTCATTAAAATAAATTATATATATAAAAAAAAAACCACCTGTAGTGCCCTGAGAAAGGAAAGAGAAAATATTTCTAAAAAGTCCTGATAGGATTTTTTTTCTTATTAGTTACTGAGGCCCCTGACTAAAAATAGGAAATCTTCCCAGGGGAGCCAATTTGTGATCCTCTGTGTCTCTTCATCAGGTTACAATGGCCTAGAGCTAAAAATGAAAGGGCGGTACCTGGGCATGGAGCTGAAGAATATCTTCCTAAAGTACAATAAATAGTTCTCATTTAGAATTCCCCAGGGCTTTCAAAGGGAGGAAAATGCCAATGGGTATGTAGGGCTCCTCTGTTCACAACCCTCTCTTGGTGGACACAGGTGCCAAGGTCCTTAGCATCGCGGACGGCAACCCTGCCTCCCCGCCTTCCTGGCCTGTCTACCTACGCTGGAAATCACTCTCTTAGATTCTCTGGGATCGAGAACAAAAGTCCCAATTAGGGCCATTCACTTTCAGCCCTTTTTAAAGCATATCTGAAGTCATTTACATTCATGGGCGCCCTGGCTTACAGATTCTCAGACTCAAATTTATTTAAATAGAGAGGATGAATACGTACATCCTAAAATGACAATAATCCGATCACTTTCAACCCACTGTGCCTTATACTTACCACTCCCTGTCTCTTTCCCCTTCTTTACTATCTGCACTGGCTCAGATAACAAGCACTGATGGACTTCCCAGCACTTTGGTCATCTAAATTTGGAAAGGTGGGCGTGTGAGATAGACTGAGGGAAGACCTCTCAAATCCATGAGAGGATACAACTAAAAAACCTGGTGTAACAAAAGAATGCAGAAAAGACTATTTTCTCTATCTGAATTTATCACAGACCTCCGATTTATAAAAATGTTGGAGATTCCTACAATTCCAGATCTGAAAATGAATCTTAAGATGATTAGAGAGTCTACACCATTGTAACACATGCAAGTTAAATTAGAAATATAAATGTCACATAATTTAATTTTGAAAGAACACAGGACAACTTCAAAATATTGTCGGTTTTCAAAAATAGTTGGGAGTTAGGCAAAATCAATTCTACAGATTAATTAATGTAGTAAAAAAATGTTACTGGGTGCTATGCATTAAACAACAACTGTGAAAGTGAAAGTTTAATCCAATGCAGTCTAGATATTTTGAAAGCTACTCAATGCATTAGGTCTACAAGTTATTTCCCAATCACATCGATGTGATTGCTCACATCTCTTTCCTTCCATTTCCTGGGGACGAGTTAGGGTGTGCACACACACATCCTGTGAACATGGGGACATGGCTGTAGTGTTCAGTGGTGGCTGCCAAGCAGAGTCCTGTCACTTCCTTCCACCAACGTAACAGAACGGATGTTGTTCTGGGTTCATCCCGTCCTGTGCAGACCACGTGACTCCAAAAAGCAAGTCTTACCCTTTACTCCATAAATGAAATCTGATTAATACAACCACCCCCCCAAAAATAAAGGTAATTCTAAACCCCTTTCCAGTGATGTTAGTGTAAGCCAAGCACACCATGCAATTCCCTGGCAACTATTCTATGTTCAGAGTCAGGGGCGTGACCTATGTTTATCCGATCGGGTCTAACCACAGACTACCTTTCATGATTTTGGGAACTTTCTCTCTCTTACTGAATGTGAACAAGGAAGCTTTCTGCCTGCATTCATGCTTGGGCCCTGAGGGAAGCCTGCCTGAGGACAAATCCACCACGTGTAGGTGGAATACCAGGAAACACCAAACAGACCTGGAGATCGACTGTGTCTTGGAGTGTGTCCGATCAGCAAACTGTGCAATGTGCCTTTTTGTTTAAGTCAGAGCTTCTCAGGGAGGGTCCCTGGATGAGCAAGCTCAGCATTCAGTGTCCACAGGGAGATGGATAAAAATGCAAATTCTGGGCCCCATCCCAGACTTTCTGAGTCAGAAACTGGAAAGATGCCTAAGAATGTGTATGGGCTAGACAAGGTCTCCGTGACATTCTCAAGCACATCAGAGTTTGAGAAGCCTTCATGTGAACCACTTCTGAGTCAAGATTTCTGTTAATTATAATCGAATGTACCCCAATTAATAAAAAAAGCCCAAATAGTTCTACTGAACCGAATGCAAGAGTTACGTATATGCATCTAGTTGCCCAAACGTTATATTTTTAAAACATAATTTTACTTTTATAAATTATCATTAATATTAATACAAAACTGTTTGAAATCGCAATTTAAAGTTGTTCTTCATCCAGATTTTTTGTCCGGAGACATTCATTTTCCACTGAACAAAAAGAAATCTACGTATTATTTACCACTTGCATTCTGTTAAGCCACAGTAGGTGTGAAATAATGAGGAGCAGATGGGTCTCTGCATCTGGTACCAAGCCCAGAACTCCCAAAGACCCCTGTATGCTCCTGAGTGACAGGGGTGCTTGGAGCACCTTCTGCTCTGATATTGGATCTTTGACTCCAGTCGTGACACAGCGCTCTTAAAATCCTTGCGATTTCCTGACCGATGGAGCATTTTACACAGAGCTCCTAAATTCTCTGGAATTTCCTGGATGATACAAGCATCTTTTGTTCTAAGGAAGTGACTGGGTGCACTGCTGGAAGGGGGGTGGTCACAAGAAAGCATGAGCCATGATTAGAAGCTCACACATTTCAGCCCCACCCCTATCCTCTAGGGAGGGACAAGGGGCTGGTGACTGAGCTAATAACTGTGCAAGCAGGCAGGATAAAGCTGCCATGCAAATCCATATACACTATAGGGGTCGGAGAGCTTCCGGGCTGGCAAACATGTCCAGGGGCGGGAGGATGGCGTGCCCCGTCTCCACAAAGACAGAAGCTCTGGGCTTGGGCCCTTCAGGGCCTGACACCAGAGGCCTGTTGTTCATCCGCATCCGTTATCGTATCCTGGATGGTAATCTGGTAAACATAAGGAACAATTTCCCACAGTTCCGAGAGCCATTACAGCAACTTAGTGAACCAGATGGGGGAGCAGGGGAACACCCAATTTCTAGCCAAGCCAACACAAGTGTGGGTAACCTGGGGATGCGCTGCTTGCAACTGGCGTCTGCAGAGGGACACTGAGCCCTTCACCCACGGGGCCTGCGCTAACTCCAGTGACGGAATTGTGGGGCTCCAGCTGGAGTCCTGGGTGTGGGGAGGACCTATCTTTGGTATCAGAAGTGTTACGGAGAGGAAAGAGAAACAATTACTTTTAGTGGGTATGTTTGTTTTACACTAGTCTAGTATGCACGAGCTAAATGTAGCAGTTAATAGTAAATATAGATTATCACAATTGTTATTAGAATAGCAGTCTTAAGAGTAAATGCCTATGAACCATTCTTAAATGAAACCTGATGTCATATATGTAGGCATGGGTTATTTTATGTATGACAGTGAAGCTTCATTTATATGGGATATTTTTTCCTTAAAAAGGAAATTTAACTTAAAGAAATTGTAGTAATATATTTTTATATTTAAAAATTACATATTACTTATAGTTTCATTTGTAAAACTACAGGCCATTTAAAAAATTACAGAAATATTGCAATTAATATATTCATATATTCATCAACTGGAAGACTTTTTAGACAGATGCACATTGAAATGTTAATGGTTTGTAATAGCTCCTTCTTATTGTAAATTAAAATTAGTTACATCATCTTTACACTTAATAGCAACTCTTAATTTTAGAAACCCAATTTACTTTTTTAAAAAAACCCTTTCAGGCTCCATGTTAAAACCTCTGTGAAGGTGTCCCCAGGGGATGATGCTTCTCCGTGAAAACACCCGGTGCCTTCACAGGCAAACCAGCACCAGGGTTATGCCCTGATGCTGAACTCGGTAAAACATCAACCCCGCTTTACATTCAACAGAACATATGGAAATGTAAGGCTCGAGTTTCACAAGTTTACAAACCAGGTGAAATGTGAAATTTTGAAAACGCTACCAAAAATAATAATAAAAAAGAACCCCCCCCCCAAAAAAAAGAAAAGAAAAATATACTATGTTCACAAAGTGATAAGGTGAACTTTCCTGAAAGGACTTCTTGAAAAGTGTACTCACATTGAATAGTTTTAAGAGATTCAATTTTTCTCTATTATTAGAACATTTTTTCTACTGTCCTAAAAACAATATTTTCTAAACAACAACTTATGCTTTTCAAGTATTTGAATCTAGTTCAATATCAAATTGGCCTAAGGAAAGATGAGCATAAAGAAATGAACAGTCTGTAATTGAACTTGATGTGAGTAAGGCTATGATGTCCTAGACAAATAAGAAAGCTTTACGAGATTTCTATTTGGCTAATCCATTAAGTGGTGCAGGGTGAAAACAGGCAGCGTGCGATTAATCACACTGCCCGACAAAACCTGCCTGGAGACAGAAGCCACATGATCAGATCAAATAATTAGGAGGCAGGAGCCAAGCCATCCCATTCTACCTTCGCTGCGTAGCACAAAACAAGACTTACAGAGATTTTCACTGAGTATCAACTGATACGTGAATGATTCACCGACTGCATAGGAATTAATCCCATAAATGAATCAGAGTAGAAACAAGAAACATACTTTTGAAAGGAAAGGGAGAACTAAAGGATGAGTCTGTGGATACACTGAAAAGTATTGAGCTTCTCCAACATTTTGGAGTTCACTTTTTAAAAATTATCTGGATATTTGATACTAATTCCCTTTAATGTACCCACTCTCATCACTATATACACTGATTTTGAATCGATGTTTCCATCCTCTTAGGTAATTTGATAACTATTTCCATCCAAAGTGAAAATTGAAAGCGGAGGTTGTTAGATCTGAGAACAACGTGTATTTTAAGCAAAGCTTCTTAAGAGGAAGAGGAAAATGTATCTGAATGCATCTGGAATCAACAACGTGCCAAATAATTGACCTACCATTTCTCATTGAATCCCCCCAAGAGCCCTCAGAGAGAGTGATAATCACTCCGTGTAATTTCACAAAGGGCCAGATAGGAGCATAAGAAAAACCACGTGAGTTCAAACTGAGCCCTTGACTCTACACCCCATTGGCCACGCTCTTTAACTCAAATCGCTGGCTAGTTTGCAGTCCGTCTACGGTGTTGTGATTTGCTAATAGAATTATTCTAATTCTATTCTAATAGAAATTAGTTCAGTCCACAGCAAGCAACATTATTCGCAGTATTGTGAATACTGCGAATTCTAATAGACATTATTCTAACAGAAACCAGTTCACTGCCTGACTTACTTTACTTAGCATAATGCTCTCCAGTTCCATCCATGCTGTTGCAAAGGGTATAAGCTCCTTCTTCCTTTCTGCTGCGTAGAATTCCATTTTGTAAATGTACCATAGTTTCTTGATCCATTCATTTGTAGATGGGCACCTAGGTTGTTTCCAGCACTTAGCTATTGTGAATTGTGCTGCTATGAACATAGGAGTGCAAAGGTTCTTTTGAATTGGTTTTTCAGGATTCTTAGGGTATAAGTCAGGCAGTGAGGGACAAATACCATATGATCTCACCTTTAACCGGATCAT